>WYDI02009505.1:18895-29855 GCA_009867235.2 Psittacus erithacus | reverse complement strand
GTCCTGCTAAATGATGCTTCTAAAGCATCATGGCTGTAAAATGTGGTCCAAAGGAATTTTGTAGAATTGAAATTATGTGCTGCAAGTAGTTCTTACATTTATTTACTTCCTTTACATTGGATGATGTTTTAATTGCTTAGGCTTACCAAATTTTCAGATGTTGGGGTTTTACTGTGCGAGGTTCAGGTTATATAAAGGACTGACAAAGAGTTTTCAGTTTTCTCTTCCTTAGCTGTACTGAATTCTGAGGAGTTTTAAATTCTCCTTACAATTATACGAGGTGGTACGTAGCTTGCTTTTAGACAACATTGCTTTGTTACGCTCTTGATTGATCTTCGTTATCTGGTATAATTCAGCTCTTTGTCTGGTTTCTTTCAAATAACTCTTTCACAGATGTCCTGAACAGCAAGCTTGGAATGCTAAATGGAATTATGAAAGTCACATTTAAAATGAGGAGAAAAAAAGAAATCTGTGCCCTTTTTTGGGGGGGTGATATTTCAGAGAATAAGTAACATTAAATGTGCTCTAGAAAAAGAAGGAAGATCGCTACTTCTTACACGCCCTAATAAATAGTTTTTTGTCCTTTACAGGAACAGACCTTGGCTCTGAGGAAAGAAGGGATAGGTGTTGTGTTAGATTCTGAACTGCCTCATCTAATTGGCATTGATGATGATCTTCTCAGTACTGGTATCATCTTGTACCACTTGAAGGTAAATACATACCTGTATTTCCGTAGCCTTTATATGCCTTTTGATTTTGTTCAGTGGACAAATTGTAATATTAATTTTCTGCCTAAATATACTGCTCATTACATTTCTCCACTATTGTTAGAAAAGCTTATTGTGTTTCTTTGCTATGTGAGAAAACCTCTTACGTGGTTGCAACTGGTGCAGTTAAAACATCTGTTAATTTACTTGTTTAGGCTTATCCTTAGGGTCAACTGGTTAACCAGAGATGGATGTTTAATATTTGTACACGTGTATGTGGTTTGTCATTCATCTTGTTAAAAAGCTTGACTTGAAATCCAAATCTAGATTAGTTGCCTCAAAACCGCAAAGGTGGTTCTACACAGGATAGTTGAAACGTGAATTTGCTAATAATAATATGTATAGTAATGGCTGTGAAAAGCTTCTAAAAATGCTGCCTATTTTTTTTTTCATGTGTGTGTAAATATATTTTGTTCAAGTTATTCTGAGAAAGAGGAAGGATAAATTATATCTGTCTTGGGGCAGAAGGGAGATATAGCTGAAAATAACGTGTGTTTCTCTCTTAATTAGGAGGGCCAAACACATGTTGGCAGAGAAGATGCTATGACAGAACAGGATATTGGTATGGAATTTGGCATTTTTTGACATTCATTCTTCAGTTGGTTTTCCTTCTTCTAAGATCCCAATATGTGAACAAAGCTTCGTGTTTTTTCCTTTTTTCAGTTGTCTCTGTGTTCTTGGGTATTTTAATTTTTAGAAAATTTGAAAGCTGAATTATGTGGGATTTGCTTCAAAGAGCATGATTTCCCTAACAGCTTGTGGGCTTAAAATTTATGTATATTCATAAACTTGTTACTAATTTATTTCTTGCTTCTCTTGAAATAGCATCCTGTAAACATAGCATCCTTTTTCATGCAGCACCTGTCACAATTACTGCATAGTCATTCTCTTAACCTTTGTATAATGACAGGATTGTTGTATTGTTATATTGTTGTACTTAAAGCAGTCTTTGGACTTGAGATCTGAGTTGAAGAAAACTCTGGAAGTTGGTAAAATGTATGTAGGCTGCTTCTACTGGTTATCTTATTCACTTCTTATCAAAGCAACCGACTGCCAGACCTGGACTACCTTGTCACGTATGTTGCTTGAAGGCAGTTTCCTTAAATAAACTGCATCGTTTTAATTCTCAGGTGAGAGACTGAGAGTCAAGGAACTTAGTTTGGTAAATTTTGTTTGGTAAAAAAGTTCGGTATGTTTTTGTGGTCAAGAGATGCTTGAATTAAAATTTCTACAAAATTTCTATATTGATTCCATTAAAGTAGCAGACTTGCATTGCTCTGTATTATTAAATGGTACAGGTAAGAGATAGTCATACCTTAGTTTAAAGAAGAAACAGAAGGTAGCAGAACTGGTTGATAAAAGGCCTGAATGTCACAGAACCCAAGAACCTTACTTTAGCCATTCTTGCTAGTCTACAATTGCATATTATATCCTGTCTTTTCAGATTTAAGCATGGTTGCTTTAAGGTCAAGAAACTTTCATTATTACCCAGTGAAACTGGTCCAAACCCCCTCTCTCTACAAATACATAAGTTTTACATTTCTGTTTTTTATCAGAAGGAAAAAAGCATTTGCTAATCAGGTGCCAAACTTAGGAGGAAAGAACATTTCATCAAATCCCTAAAATCAGCCCTTATTTCCACTACAATAAAACAATAAACGAGGACAACTCTTAAGGTGTGTAGGATGTGATGAAGGAAGGAAGAAAACGTTTTTCAGATAGAGAAAAAATAGTCTGTAGTGTAATGTGCCCTTAATAAATTAATATCAGCATGATAATCTTGTATCTTGTTATTTGTTTGGGACTAAGTTATTTTATTTCTTTGTGTTTAGTTCTTCATGGCCTTGATTTGGAAAGTGAACATTGCATCTTTGAAAATCTTGACGGTACTGTGAATCTAATACCACTGAATGGGGCGCAGTGTTCTGTGAATGGTATTCAAATTACAGGGGCCACACACCTAAACCAAGGTATTATGTAGTATAATGTCATTTTTGATTTTCTTTCTGGCAGCAGCACAAAAAAATCTGTGTGTATATAAAGGGGTTATTGTTTATTTAATTTTAATTCTGTGTCTTCTCAACTACAGCTCAAAAGCATCAGGAGAGCCACAGTGTTTTTACCTGTCAGAGAATTGCCATGCGGTGAAAAGAATTCTTTATTAATTTAAGCCACTTCATAATCTTGAGTATGATTTAATAGTTACTTTGATTTCATTCAAGGTTTATACATAAGGTGAACTCCATGCCAGGTTGCTCAGGTTGCTGTAATATTAAGTAAAAGAATATTGGTCTCTATAGTACTAAAATAATGTTAGAGACACACCAGCCTCCTCCCTTGAGCTTCAGACCTGTCGTACTTAGCGCTCTGTTGCCAAATCCTTTTGTACAGCAGGAGATTGCGCTGGAGTATCTGTTCACTGCAGCTGTAGGGAAATGACAGAAAGGGGAAGGCTAACCATTATGGAGGAAGTTTAGAGAATTAGAATTTTAATATAAAAGCTTTAAAGTCTGGAAATGAAGAAGCAGCCGGGACAGCTGGGAACAAAGCTGTATTGTGTTGGCCTGAAAAGGACTGGCTGACAAGTAATCTGGTAAGTGCTGCAGCAGAGGGCCAGGATATTTTATCTTCCAGGAGCACCCAGAATATCTTCCCATTTAGCAATGAGCTGGAGACCTGTTCAGGAGTGAGGCTGGGAAAACAATCTCACTTTATGTTTCCTAAAAGAAGCTTTCAGGATAAGCTTATTCTACCAAAAGAAGACTGCAGTGTTGAGCAAGGGAAGTCTTGCTTCTTTTCTGAACTCAAAGAAGTGCTTGAAAACTCTGCTTTCAGAAGGGAAGGAGTTCTGTGGTAGAGAGGAGACATTGATTTTGTAAAGTATCTTATTTCTTGATGCAGAGCAAAAAGCATATGCACTTGTTTCTGTTGCAGATACTGGGCGGAGAAGGGGGAAAGCAAGCTCCGTTCCTTTTGTCTTCTGTTTGAATAAATCCTACTGATAAGTTATTAGCAGCAGAAACATTGACATTAATAGCAAATAACACTGTAAACAATAAAAACTGAATTGTAATGACTCATCCTTACTTTTCATTGTGTTTCAAAAGCAGTAGAAGCTCAGTGTGCCTCAGAAGAAAGTAGGAGTCTGGATTCAGTTTCCCTCTTCCAGACTGATGTAATGACTTGATACCACAAAGAGTAGAAACATGATATATTTTTTCCTCGCAAATTTCTGTCTAAAGAAATTTGTAACTCAAAAGAAGGGGAAAGGGTTGCTCAGAGTAGCTACATTGTGAAAAACAGCTGGATGAGCTGTCCTGTAGACTGTGCAACCAGACTGAGACGGGGAGCAAGGTGGCATTTCTGACATAAGGAAGGCAAAACTGATGAAATAACTAGTTCAGCGACTTGTGCCCGATCCATGTATCCTAAGGTGTGCTAGCATTTAGTCTCACAGCAGGAAGTGCCAGCCTCCTTGAATGTCTGCTTTAGGTAATGCTGATTAACTGCTGATATATTTAAATGTTTCCGTTCATCATTAATAACTGTTCATTTGAAAATGTGTGAAGTTTTAGACTGTCATGGAGTTTACAAAAAAAATAAGAGGCAAAGTAATTAATTACCACTTCCTTTTACACATTACTTCCAGCATTTGTGAATACTGCCTAATGTGGCCTTTTTGTGTAAATGTGACTTACTGCAGTATTTTTTTATTCTTAAGAACATGTGGTAGGACTTATAGAGGTAACTGAGTTAACATTCACAATTAGAGTCTGTCCTTTATCTTAAATATATCCTCACTTTAAATCAAGTTTTCAGCTTTTTAGGCCAAAATGCCAACACTTTGGTATTAAATATAACCTCCCACTGCTTGTTTTTTATAGTTTGTTAATAATATAGAAGTGACTTTTAGAAGTTGGTAAGATCTTAATTATAAACATGGTTGTTTGCATAGTTCCAAAATATTGTTCTGTGTAGGCGAGATGCTTGATAACATTCAGCAGGCATTGTTTTTATATATACATGTATGTATGCATCCATGTATGTATATATAATTTTTCCCCTATGCTCTCTGGTCATTTATGTGTTGGAGCCAACCCGTTAAGTTGTGAGATCAGAGCTCCATAAATTATTAGGTTACATATAAGGAAGAAGTTCTTTACTGTGAGGGTGGTGAGGCACTGGAATGGGTTGCCCAGCGAAGTTGTGAATGCTCCATCCCTGGCAGTGTTCAAGGCTGGATTAGACAGAGCCTTGGGTGACATGGTCTAGGGTGAGGTGTCCCTGCCCATGGCAAGGGGGCTGGAACTAGATGATCTTAAGGTTCTTTCCAACCCAAACCATCCTATGATTCTATGATAAAGTTCTTTTTGCTTAGTTTTTGTTGCTTTTGGTTCTATCTGTATTTGACAAACCTTTATTCTTTGCCATTTAACATTCAAGGAGGATAAGAATTGTTGCTTACAGTAAATAAATGAAAAGCAAACCTCATAACAAATCCAGTTATGTTTCCATGACAATATTTACACTGCAGTTCACACCCTTGCATTTGATGGAGAGCTGCATTGCACAACAGTGGACAATTGAACCTGGTGCTTAGGAAATACTTGGCTGCAGGGTTTTATCCAGTTTTTTCCCGAAAGAGGCTTTGGTGCTGATGCTTATTTAAGTTCTGCTAAGTTTTAATTAAGATTGGAGAGGTTTTTTTAATGATAGAATGATATCAAAATGTTCATAGTACTAAAAGAGAAACCTAGGAGTTGCTCGTGTGATCTGTCATTGGCATTTGATGGTCATGTCCTTGCTGTTAAGCCTCACTCTCCTGTTTTCTTTTAAATTCATGTAGTTAGGGACACATATATGTAACTGTATTCAATCTGAAATGTTAAGTAATTAATTGAAGTTCCTTCCACCTAGTAAAGTGGTCAAAAATGTTTACAATTATTTTTTTAATCTTCATTTGAAAGTAACTGAAGGAATTTCATAGAAATCCTCACTGTCGCAAAATCCCCCTTCAGGCAGTCATCAAGGATAGATGTTTGGGATGACTGTGAGCATATGAAGCAATGGTAGGCTAAAAACAGTTTTAGCCCTTTGCCACAGCAGTCATGGCCATCAGGGATCCCTTTTAGTATGCTCACATAAAAAATATGCCCAGCTCACTTGAAGGAGAGGTCATCACGTAAATTAGAGGCTGTATCAAAATGACTTTGCAATGCAAACCTATGTACAGGTTTATGAAAGGTTATTCTTTTTAAGATTAAGCTGTTCATGTGGTCCAAAGTTGATGAGATGTGTATTAAGAAGTTGTCGTGGTTTAAGCCAAGCTGTAAATCACCCACGTAGTCTCTCACTCACTCCCCCCTTTCCTCCCTCAGCTCCTAGAGGACTGGGGAGGAGAATTGAAAGAGTACAACTCCCATAGGTTGAGATAAGAACAGTCCAGTAACTAAGGTATAACACAAATTGCTACTGCTACCACCAGTAATAACAATGACAAGGGAAATAACAAGGGGAGAGAATACAACCGCTCACCACACTGGCACCCAGCCCGACCCCCACAGTGACTGCCCCTAGTTGCATCCTGGGCATGGCATGTTGTGATATGGAATACCTCTTTGGTCAGTTTGGGTCAGGTGTCCTGTCTCCCCTTCCTCTTGGCTTTCCCTCCTCCCTGGCAGAGCATGAGTCTCAGAAAATCCTTGATCAGTCTAAACATTCTAAGCGGAGCTAAAACCATCGATGTTATCAGCACTGTTCCCAGGCTGAAAGTCAAAAACACAGCACTGCACCAGCTACAAAGAAGGAGAAAAAATGACTGCTACTGCTGAACCCAGGACAGAAGTGATGTCATGACTGTAGGGCTTTTGCTGTTTATTTGCCAAGACTGGATGACCTTAGGTTGATATGCCTAATCAAGCTAATTTTAAGAGGAGCATTCCTTATTAAGGACAGCATTTCATTCTCAGATGGTAAGAATTTGTTAATAGTGAACAAGTGTTTTTAACTGCAGGTTTTTCATACTGTGAGTGTAATGGAGACCTTTTTCTTCTTAGAAATGCCTCATACTGACTGCCAGATAAATACTTGATTCTGTAGTTGCTAACTTAGAAGAATTCCATGTTATGACAGTAGTGAGACATCACTGGCAATATACTTCTTAGTAGGAAGGTATTAATTTTGTTACCATTGTCTTTAAAATATGATAAGAATTGCCCAGAATCTCATTATTTGTGACCTGAACCTTAACTGATAAATACAATAATGCATGTGCATTGAGCAATATGAATTATTCAAGGTTCTTCTCTCAGAAAATAGCTATTAGGTATAAAAGTCTAATAATCCCATTTTGAGTGACAATAAACTTCAGTGTTGTTCCACATAGAGAAGGAAAAGGTAAGTGAGCGTACAAATTATGGAGATCTGGAGCTTTTAGTGGAGGCGGATTCAAACCTGACTGCAGTAAGTAGTGGATGGACAAGTTTGTTCTTAGTCATATTTGTGGACATTCCTTTTGCATCCGGTACCTTCTGATGGCTTCCAAAGTAGCACCGTTGAAGAGTGTATAGATCAAACTGGGGCAAATGCTTCTTCTACCTATATTTATTCTTTAACTGAACTGTATGAACATGATAGACCTTTGTGTGTGTAAACATATGTGGTTTGTTTACTTTTTTTAAGAAGGAAAAGGAAGGAATGAATCGTATAGTTCGGTTAGCATAGCTGTGGCCGTGTATCATCATAGACTTGAATTGTCAAAATGCATTTTCATTTTATTCTTGCTTAATGGAAGTCTGTCTGTCTGTCTGTCTGAAAAATTACGTGGCATTTTCAGGTACAGAATGTTGTCAGTGAATGGTGGGTTTTTTTCTGTATCAGGTGCTGTTATATTACTTGGAAGAACCAATATGTTTCGCTTTAACCACCCCAAAGAAGCTGCTAAGCTAAGGGAGAAAAGAAAGGTGAGGTTAAATTAGTGTTTGGTAAATTTAAACGTTTTCACAGTTTTCTTGCTTATACAGACATTCCTTGATTATTGTAAAATACGTTTTATTATTTGCTTTGCATTCTTCAGTTAATATTTCACCGAAAGGAACAAAGGAAGAGTTTGTAAGCACATCAGTGTTTGTCTAATACGTTGATTTTATGGTCTATTGTTAGAGTGGACTGCTGTCTTCCTTCAGCTTGTCTATGACAGATCTTTCAAAATCCTGTGAGAACCTGTCAGCAGTTATGCTTTATAATCCAGGGTGAGTATATTCCAAAATGTGGTTGTTAAAGTTCCAGCCATTCTTCATTTTATTGTTTTGTTCCAGATGTCAGTAATAGAAAATATTTTGTTCTCAGGTTATGCTTGTTAAATAATGGGCTTCGGAATGAAGCCAGAACTTTTCAGAAATGCTATCTGAACTAGTCCATGCTAGAAAATGGGGTGAAGGGACGCTGATAGACAGCTGTAGTAGCCGGAGCCCAGAAGACAGCATCTGCACTGTAGCAAGGCAGTTCAGCGCAATTATGACATGGCAAATTTTACATTTATACTTTCTTCAGAATTAACTGTTTTTCCTTAGAAAAATGCATTTTAAACTGAAAATTAAGATTTTTTTTTTTTGAGTTTGTGTAATCATAGGCTCATAGAGTAGTCAGGGTTGGAAAAGACCTTAAGATCATCTAGTTCCAACCCCCAATACAAGCATAAAAAGGTTGGGAAATGAATGTCTTATGTTTTCACTTATATACCTCCTAGTATGTGGCCAAGTTAGGGTGTGGAAAACAGTTTCATTAGAGTTACAACAATGTAGACTCTGCTTGTTGAGAGAGGCTGGTTTTAATATTTTTACCAGTGTTCTTAAAGTGATTTACAGAGAATTGATGGTGCTTTGTTCTAATTTTTTGTTTTCAATCGCACTAGCTGTTTTCAATTGAGTATGAGATGAGGCACTTTAGCCACCTATGGGCTTTTGAAAAATTGGCTGTAAATTGAATTATAGACTTGGATAGTGCCACTTTATTCCCATGTTTTATTGTGGAGTTGCTCTTTATCCATTAGAATTTAGAAAGATTGCACAAGCAGTAATAACTTCAAGTTAAACAATGTTTTAAATACAGTGAATATGTGTAATAACACTGCTGCATATGTGACTTGTTACTCTTTTGTTACTGATGTACCTACAGAGATCTCAAGATGGTGAGCTAGTTGCTAATAAATTACATCTGTTTTCAGAAAGAGATGAGAGAGAAGAGCAAAAAATTACATGTGTATTTTTCTATTCCTTTAGCTTTTCAAATAGTTTGATCTAAAAACTTGTAGTGACAGTTTCTGGTACTATATTTTCTACGTTCCTCGCTGTTGTTTGTTACCTCTGGTTTTTGATCAACTACCGTGAGTTTTTCCTTGACTAATGTTACTCTGCTACAATCCTGTTATAAATAATTGCATTATACTGTACAGTATGGACTTGGACTTTGCAGTCAGCGTAGAGTAGGACAGATTGTTACAGCATTGCCTCACTTCTGGTCTTTCAGAATTGCAGCAAAATATAATGGCATGGGTAAGGCCCAGTTGAAAGTGGGCTTAAGAATGATTTCCCTGTCCAAGGAGTTCTTACTCTTCTGATAATGCCAAATTGTATTTTATAGAGGAGGATTTTTCCCATAACATTTGTCTGGGGAAAAAAGAGAGTCTGGAGAGTTGCTTGATTGTCTCTGATGGGATAGACTGCAGCAAATTCTTCTTTTCCGCTGATAAGTGTAGTGGACTGTAGCTTCTTTTTCCCTTATCAGTTCTTCAGACATCTTGCCTTGCTTTCCTGGAAATTGAACAGTATGAATAATAAAATGAAATTATCATAGTATGCAGCACTGTTTAGAAACACTGCCATTTTTCCTAACACTTCTTGTGGCTTTTCTGTTCTTGGGTGTGATTATAAGAGCACGGTTGCTGTTGAAATTGAGGATCAGATAGGAGAAATACTCTTCATATTCCTGAACACTTCATGCCTATGTTTTATTAGACTGTAAACTACAAGCAGAGGGTTAATTATTGATATTTTCCTGCTAGCCTGCATTCAATTAATCTTTGTGAATTGGCTTGCAGTAATAGATGCTTTGTCCTGCATAATTTGTAAACACAAGAAAGGATTATGCTTAAGGCTCACATTAAAGCAGGAATGTAGGTCTGCATGACTGTCACTTGTTTGTGATCAATAAATCTGAGGTTGAGCCAGACACTGTACCGATCGCTGTACATGTTTTCCTAAATGAGGAAGCTCATGGATCGTAGCGTAGAATCTTTTGAATTGGAAAGGACCTTTAAAGGTCATCTAGCCCAACCACCCTGCAATGAGCAGGGACATCCTCAACTACATCAGATAGCTCAGAGCCTCGTCCCTGTCTTTCTTACAGGCCCCTTTTAGGTATTAGAAGGCTGCTCTAAGGTCTTTCTGGAGCCTTCTCTTTTCCAGGCTGAAAAAGCCCAAATCTCTCAGCCTGTCATCATAGGAGAGGTGCTCCAGTTCTCTGAGCATCTTTGTAGCTCTCCTCTGGACTTGCTCCAATGGGTCTGTGTCCTTCTTATGATTGGGGCCCCAGAGCTGGACACAGTATTCAGGTGGGGTCTCACGAGAGCAGAGTAGTGGGGTAGAATCACCTTCCTTGACTTGCTGGTCACGCTTCTTTTGATGTGTTACGTTAAGCTTCTCATCAGCCAGTAACTCCAGCTTTTCATCCACCACTACTCCCAAGTCCTTCTAGGTGAGGGGATGCTCTCAAGCCCTTCATCCCCAGCCTGTATTGATATGAGGGGTTGCCCTGGCCCAGGTGCAGGACTTTGTACTTGGCCTTTTTGAACCTCATGAGGTTCATGTGATCCCATTTCTCAAGCTTGTCCAGGTCCCTGTGGATGGCATCCTGTCCTGCAGGCGTGTCAACTGCGCCACTCATCTTGGTGTCATCTGCAAATTTGCTGAGGGTGCACTTAGTTCCATTTTCTATGTAACTGATGAAGATATTAAGCAGTACTATTCCCAATGGTTGCATATTCATAATGTAAACCTTTACCACTATCTTCAGAGGCTTTAACTATGTTTAAAACAATAGCTACCATACCTAATAATACACATTGCCCATGCAGTGCAAAGGCAGGTGTCATCCTTAGATCAATGATTTACAAAAAAAGCAAGCCAAACCAAACC
>WYDI02009505.1:0-13511 GCA_009867235.2 Psittacus erithacus | reverse complement strand
GGAATATACAAATGTAGTATATTACTTTCGCTCTTAATTTTGATGGTGTTATTTTAAAGGATAGAATCATAGAATGGGTTGGGTTGGAAAGGACCTAGTTCCAGCTAATCATCTAGTTCCAGAAATCATCTAGTTCCAGCCCCCTGCCACGCGCATGAACACCTCACACATGGACAGGTTTCTCAAGGCCCTGTGCAACTTGAACACTTTCAGGGATGGGACATTCACAGCCTCTTTGGGCAACTGGTCCAGAGTTTCACCTATTCCAGAGCTTCACCACTCTCACAGTAAAGAATTTTTCCTTGTATCTAAGCTGCATCTTCCCTGTTTAAGCTTGAACCTGTTGCACCTTGTCCTATCACTGCAGTTCCTGATGAAGAGTCCCTCTCAGGATGGCAAATTACATTCTTTATTCATATCTTTTTTTATGGTTTAGTTGCCTTTGGTTTGAATCTTGATAGGAAAAGTTCATGTTATAAACTCTGCTTCTCTTAAATAGAATTGTGGTGCTACTATGGGTATACCAGTCACACTCATCAGAATGTTATTTTGAAATCAGTTTGAAGTACAAAGAAGGTATTGTTGTCAGCAGGCAGACTGAGCTGGCTGTTCTGGCTCATCATGCCTGCTAAGATTTCAGAAGTAATAGCTCTTACCTTATTGCAGATCACAGCATTGATTAGATTCATAACCTGAAAGACACTTTCCGCCATCTCCGTTGTAGACTGTTTGCTCCATTTTGAAAGAGCTTTTATATACTTGGACTAAGCTAAGTGAACTCAGAAAACCCCCCAAAATCTGAAGCATTAGAAGACACTTTTCAGAAAATGATGCAACAGAATCACTGATGTTTATCCTCTTTGTTACATTTATAGGACTTGAATTCAGATTGTGCTGAAGTTGTTTTGTTTGTGCTTTAAGTTATTTGACTTTAACTTCAAACAAAACAAGCAACTGGCTTGCAGGTTGTCTCTACATGTATTCAGGCGATTCTGTAACAGGGATAATAGTGACCTTCAAGTCTCAGTCTATCCTCATTTAGAGTGCACTAGAACCTTTAAAAGAGAGATTGCACAGGGTATCATAGTTTGTCTTAAAGTAATTTGTCTCTCAAATACATCTGTTCCTAATCTTATAATTCTGTTTATCAATAATTCAGTTGAGTTCATCTAAAGCAATGATGTTGTTTTAATTCATCCGTTGTCTTGAATTTGGTGAGGCAAATTTCTAATCAAGTCCTTCTATGCAAGTTTGTTTACATGAGATTATAGTTATATATAAAAATATATATTTTTCCTCTTCTCTGTATGCATGGATCTGTTCTATGAATATTTTTATTGGATTTGACAGAATTAATAGTCTTATTTTCTACTAACATTAGTGCTATATAGCATGTGTTCCTTTAACTTCATATATCCAGAACATTTAATGTTGAAATATACTGAGTGTCTTAACCATTTGTTTCATGCATTGAGTCACTTCCAAGCAGTGTAAGATCTTAACCTGCAACAAAACTATTAAAAAAGCATTATATATACTGCAAAGTCCTTATCCAAACCTTTTGGGCTTCTAAGAGTTATATTGTCTTTTGGGGGAAAAAAAAAAAGAAGTTTGAAGTATTGCATGTAATTGTTTTACTGTAGGAAACAAATAGAAGAGATGGAAGAAAAACAAAGATCTGACAAAGCAGAACTTGTAAGAATGCAGCAAGAAGTAGAATCACAACGCAAAGAAACAGAAATAGTACAGCTGCAGATTCGAAAACAGGAAGAGAGTCTGAAACGGAGAAGTGTTCACATTGAGAGCAGGTTAAAGGATTTGCTGGCTGAAAAAGAAAAATTTGAAGAAGAGAGATTACGGGAACAACAGGAGATAGAGCTTCAAAAGAAAAAGCAGCAGGAAGAAATTTTTGCCCGGGTCAAAGAGGAGTTGCAGCGACTACAAGAACTTAATCATAATGAAAAAGCAGAGAAAATGCAGATTTTCCGTGAACTAGAAAGACTTAAAAAGGAAAAAGATGAACAGTATATTAAGCTGGAATCAGAAAAAAAGAGACTTGAAGAGCAAGAAAGGGAGCAGGTGATGCTGGTGGCTCATCTAGAAGAACAGCTTCGAGAGAAGCAGGTCATGATAGAGCTCTTGAAGAGAGGGGATGTACAAAGGGTTGAAGAAGAGAAAAGAGATCTTGAAGATATTAGAGAATCTCTTTTGAAAGTCAAGGAGGCCCGATCTGAAGGTGATGAAAAATCTGAAGAGTTAGAAAAAGCACAGCATGATTTTGTAGAGTTTAAAAGGAAACAGCTGGAACAGTTGACTATTTTGGAGAAAGATTTGGTTCAACAAATGGATCACCTAGAAAAGGAAATAGCAGATGAAAGAAGAGCTCTGGAACACTTAAAATTTGCATATGAAGACCATTTAAATCTCATGAGAGATGATGAAAATTTTGTGGACACTCTACTCAAGGCTGAAGAAATTGAAAAGATAAAGACAGCGGAATGCAGGCTCCAATCCAAGTTGCGCCAGCTTGAGTACCTGAAGAGCAGTCATTTGCCAGCTCTGCTGGAAGAAAAACAGCGAGCTTCTGAAGTCCTTGATAGAGGCTTGTTAGGGTTAGATAATACTCTCTATCAAATAGAGAAAGAAATAGAAGAAAAAGAAGAGCGGCTTGCCCAGTATAGAGCTAGCACAAATCAACTGCAGCAGCTTCAAGAAACCTTTGAATTTACAGCCAACATAGCTCGTCAGGAAGAAAAGGTTCGGAAAAAGGAAAAAGAAATCCTTGAATCAAGGGAGAAGCAGCAGAGAGAGGCACTGGAGCAAGCTGTTGCCAAGTTAGAAAGGAGGCACTCTGCTTTGCAACGTCGTTCGACAATAGACTTTGAAATCGAAGAGCAGAAACAGAAGCTTGCCACCTTGAACAATAGCTGCAGTGAACAGGCAGGTCTGCAGGCTAGTCTAGAAGCTGAGCAGAAAGCCCTCGAACAAGACCGGGAACGGTGAGTGTTGTGGTGGCTTCTTTTTGTTAGAACCTATCCACTAAAAGTGAATCAATTTATACCTTAGATATTGAGAGAGTGACATGTTCTGTGTCCCGGTATTTGAGTTTCTTGATGAGTTTCAAGTAGTTTACCCAGAATGGAGGCTCTGTATTGTTTCTCAAAGGACTCTTGCTCACTCTTTAATTTCTGTTCTGTTCAGATACTTATCCCATCCTCAGTGGTATAGTATTTGCATTAGCCATCACAGTACTTAAATGGTTTTACCTATTGAGAAGGGACTGCCAGCCTTATGTTCTGCCCTTACAAAAACATGTATTATCTAAGAACGTTTTTCTCTTAAAACATTGATGAATTACATTTTGTTTCTTCGTCAGTGACAAGCTAGATGTTTGTTCAAGATTTGCCGACTGATAGTTCTTGCAGTAGATTGCCAACTGTCTCAGCTGATGATGTACTCAACACTTCTCTTATTCAAAGTAAACAGGTGTTTAATATTTTGCTATTAGTTTCAGGGCTGAATAAATAGAGTAACCATACTACATCCATGTAAAATTTGATGGTGGTTTTTAAGCTTATTGGAATATTATACAGAGCCTTTAATGCAGCCCTATGTGATGACAAACCCTTTTATGTACAGAAGCAATATTGTCAGTTATACACATATCTGGTAACATAACCTTCAGCTTATGTATGGAAGGCTCAGAGAAAAGTGATTCAGGTAAGGAAAGAGTTTTCTGTGAGGAAGAAGGGAGCTTTTGTTTTAATCTTAGCCTGAGCAAAAATCAACTGGGACTGATGCATTTAATCCATGCAGTATGGAAAAAGGGCATAATTGCAATTTTTAAATGTGTAACCTGGTTTGCTAATACTAGAGCTTTGGAACCTGTGATTATTGATGAAACAATGAAGTGTTTTTTCTTGAGGTAGCATTTGCTACTTGCTTTTTTAATATTATAGTAATTATCTGACTCTTCTTTCGTAAGCCCTTCAAACAGATGCTTCATTAGAAAAATGACCTAAAAAAAGAAACTTGCCTATAGCCAAATTGTAGAGCTCTTCTATATCCTTTTCCTTTTAAACCATTATCAGAACAGTTCCTTTCTGTACCCTGTGTAGAGGTCACTTTTTTGTAGCTACATTGTGTGGATTTTAGTTAAGCATTTTCAGTACTGATTCATCATTTTGTTGTGGATATTGCCATTATTTTTCAAAATTGCCTTGAACATAAACACCTTGTTTTCTGCTCTGAGCACCTCACTTGACTAAAGTCAGCCATAAACAACTGGAGTTTCCACAAAAAGAGCCCTCAAAAGATTGCTGGCTTGTGCGATAAGTGAAAAAAGTACATTGTCAGCTGGAGGACTGAGATTTAGAAAAGATACCAAGGAAGTGAAAAGGTCTCTTTTTCTTTTTCTTTCCCTTTTGATTTTTTTGCTTGTTTACTTGAAAGCTCTCTTGCACAAACTGAATAAAACTTTGAAGTCTTTCAGTGAATTGCCCAGGGGCCCGAAAAATTCAATTCAGAATGTTTTTACGAATGTTGAGGCACAAGAAAATCTTAAGATACATGATAGTATGTTGAACATTTCAGGCTGCTTATCGCTGTTCTGTTTGAATTTACACTTCACAGTGCACAATGTCTTTGATGCTATAGTAAGCATAAGAATTTTACATGTTTCTTATTGTTTATCTAGATACCATTATGGGATGATGTGCTCTTGTCGAGAACAGTGTTAACTCTCTGAAAAGGTTTAAATGCAATATTGATTTGAAATGCTTTATTAGTGTAAGTCCATCATAACTGGATAAAATGGGGTTTTTTACAATTTCAGTAGTATGTTAGATCAGATTCTTTCACCTTCAGGGATGACCCCCAAAATGGTAATTTGAAGTTAACTTATACTGGAATAATCCATATATGTTTTGTCTTTAATGGCAGAGGTTTGGGGCAATAGAATTAACATAAGCAACTTTAGAGCCTTTGATGTATCACTCACAAGTGGCAAGGTGCAGTTTAGTGTATTTACTGGTGGATGCATCACACGGCTGGAGAAGTTTATAGCTACAGGAAGTGATATCTTTTGATAGTAGGATGTTTACATACATATCAAGAGATAAGCTTTTTTCCTTTAATGTAATTCTGATTTTTGTGGTTAAATTGATTTTCCATAGCTGCAAACACTCTCTTATATGCATCAGCCATCTCCCAGCCAGTTTCCCTCAGGATGCAAGATTGTTTTGCTGCTAATCAGAAGAAACAGATAGCTTCTGGCAGTGCTGCAAAAAGTACTCTAAAAATGAAGTAACAATTCAGTCTGCTTTACTCCAGCCTAAGCCTCAGCAGTTGTTATCACTTCAATTTTCTGTTTTAACCTCCAGGATGGAATAAAGTCATTGTAGCATTTTACTTCAGTTTAGATCTATGCAGTTGTAGGGTAAGTGGTAGAATCCCAGCTTTGCCTAGTTTCACCTGTTTTTGCAGGAACTTCTTTTATTCTTTAATTTTCAAGTAACCTCTAGAAAAATAGACCTTGAGACAAAGTTTGTAATGGAAATGGGGAAGGTTATTACTGTGTTACTAAACTAACCTCAGCTACATCACAAGTGAAGAGTGTGTTCTGCAGCTTAGTTATAATACAGTTTAATTTGACTAAGTGATAAATATTGCAAGGAGTGCTTCTTATTTTAGACTAGATGTGTCAGGCATTTTCACTTAAAAATCCAGTCTCCAATTTTACATATTGTATTCTGTGCATAAATCTGTCAGGTAGGACATTTGTTTGTTAAAGTGAAGAGGTTTTAATTTCAAAAGATGATTTATTAGGTTTATATAAAATAAATGCTGTATGTTTTATTTTGAAAGTAAACTTTCAAAAACAGATACACAGACCGAAGGAAGAGCTGGAAAATAGTATTTATATGTGTAGTACACAATTTAAAGATTTTCTTATAAATATGTTTTGCCACATCCTTGTTTTAGGTTGTCTTTTTTCTTTTCAGATTATTGCTGTATTTTGAGCTTGTAATATTTTATCCCTCCATTTGTTTGTTTACTTCGCACAGGGAACTAAGAACTGAGGTCATTGACAGAGTTCTGTAATGAGGAGAGTTTATTCAAGTGATCATAATAGATAGGTTAAGTCTTAATACTCTTAATTAATATTTAATGTGCTGAGTTAGATAACTTTTGTATTGGAAGCTGTTGAAGTTTTATTTAACAGTACTGCTGCTGTAATGTGTTTTTTGAGCTGTGTCTATTTTCCTGTCTAAATGTGCTTGAAGAAAAATAAGGATTTTTACGTGTTCATAAATATGAATATCTGCAATCATACGTATGTGTATCCCAGTGTAAGTACAGTGCTTCACGTAAGAACTATGGGAATCAACTTTAAATCAAAGCAAATTACATTTTAAGATCTCTTTATAGCCTGGACCAGGAAATCCAGCAGCTGAAG
Organism: Psittacus erithacus; assembly: GCA_009867235.2. Classification (NCBI taxonomy): domain Eukaryota; kingdom Metazoa; phylum Chordata; class Aves; order Psittaciformes; family Psittacidae; genus Psittacus; species Psittacus erithacus. Next base: position 7,054 of record WYDI02009505.1, on the reverse strand, counting down.
CAAAAAATATATGAGGGTGATGGTGGTCAGAAAGGAAATCATGGCACATTAGAAGAGAGACTCTCCCATACCACCTCCCCTACCACTCCAACAAAGCCACAGCCACCAGCTGCACCGCTAGTTGATGATAGGTAGGTAACCTGCGTTTCTGCACTGCTTTGGTAGGAATGCAAACAATAGCTTCAGAAAAGAAGTATCGTGAAAGTTCCTTCTGCCAGGGTTGATTATTAATTAAATACTGTAATTGTACTTAACAGCTAGTCTGGAAATAAAATTCATTTGGTTTGTTTTACTTTAAGTAACCAACAGCCTGATCTGTTGCTCTTGTGCCATTTGATTTAGAATAGAGGGTTGGAAAACCATAGGATAGAATGTATTTAGATTTGTGTTGTGTTTACAGTTAGTTACTTGCCTATATGGTATTCCTCTGTATATGCTTAAAGCAACAAAGTAAATTAAATTGCTTTCAGCCTTTTTTAATAGGGCAGCTGCCTGGTATCACTTTAAATCTATTTAATATCTGTTCTTTTTATGCTTATACATGAAGTTGTTAGTATCAACTCTTGTAACATTTCTTCTGTTTGAAGACCAAACCTTTGTTAGCCCAAGTTGCTGTGATAAAAGTGATAAAAGCAAACCATTAAGTAGCTGAAGCTGCCACCTCAGTCTTCTATTTCTTCTTCTGTGCTTTAACCCTCAATGCCACTTGTATGTACAGCTGTATGCATAGCACTGGTTTAACCTGTGGCCCATTAAATTGTAATAACAAATCATTAACCTTTGCCTGTTAACTGAACACTTGCTCAAAAGTCCATGCTCCGTAAGGAGGGATAAAACAGGTCTAACGTTAAGGCTGCTAATTAAGAGTTGTGCAGGATGTAGGGTTCATAAGCGTTTCAGAGAGCCCTTTAGCCTTTCTTGATTTTTGTCTAACAATATTCTTCCCCCCTGCTCCCCACTATACCTTGAAGGATAAATGCCTTTATTGAACAAGAAGTGCAGAGAAGGCTCCAGAATATTCATCATAAAGCTGAGGATAATGATGTTAGCCTGTCCTGGTCTACAGAAAGTTTAAAGGTGAGCAGAGATGGGTAGGAGATCCTGTCTTCTATGCACCTTGTGTAACCACTTGTTCAATATTGTTGTTCAGTAATTTTCATGTTTTCCTACACTTACTTGAATTTAATTTACCAAGCAAAGTAACCAATAAGTCAGGGCTCATAGAGTCATAGAATGGTTTGGGTTGAAAGGGACCTTAAAGATCATCTGGTTCCAATCCCATCAGTTTTAGCATTGATAGTCTTTATTTCCCCTAGTGGCTTTTTTATGTTATATTCCTTTTCTTTGTTTTTGCAGGGAACAGTGTGTAAATGACAATAGAAAGCGTGCAGATAAAATAAATATCTTTCTGTTTGTAAAATACATTGGTAAAATTCCATCCGAGAAGAACAGTAATTGTGTGTACGTGCAAACAAATGCTTGTTTAAGAACTGGTAATCTAATCAATCCAGAGACTGGGTTGATTGACTTCTAAGCTAGTGGTTTAATAAATATTAATAAGAAAATAATTATTTGTGGCTATTAAAAAGAATGTCTCTTACTATGAGTACTTTTAAATGAACTTGCACAAGAAAAGCACTCTTTTTAATAATCACTTGTACCTTTTTTATTCTTAGGATAATGAGAGGCTTAATAATGGCACTCTTCAACGCAAGCTGAAGTATGAGGTAGGTCATAATTTGTCAGAATGAAATGGTTGTCTTAAATTATGGCATGCCCTGTAATTAAGTTTCTTAATGTTTAGCTGCATAATTAGAATTTTGAATTCACAGGCAAGATTAATGGCTCAAAGAGGCAGCAATGCGTTTTGTCAGCTGGAATTAAAGTGATTTTTTTTTCACATTTCCCGTCGCTTTTTCTTTATTTGGAAGGTGTGGTGTTATTGTGGATCTTTCCTCCTTGTTTTGTCACAATTCTTAATTTGGAACAGTATCCCTTTCCTGATTTTTAGAGGATAAAAGCATTTAGTGAGAAGAGATTATCTGAATTTAGAATAACACTTCACATTTTTGAGTCACAAGGAACTATGAGTGTGTCTGTAATACTAGCAGGCAGCGTAGGGTAAGTTTGCCTTTGTCATAGAGGATTCATATGTGTATTTTTAAACCAAGGCTTAGATCCCTCCCGCCACACTTGGTTGCCTAATTTTTACTTGAAACATGGTTAATTGCTTGTATTGGTGTGTAAATCCTAAGTACCTTTATGGATGTAAACCTTAATAGTAGCAGGGTTGCAACACCTCTAATTTGAACTTTGTCTTTTACACTGTTATTTTTGAACAGTGTTGGACTTCTTACACTATCTTGGATAGTACAGGATTAGTTTTTTGTACATGTGTGGAAAATACTAAAGGGCTTATAAATTTCTGTGTCACCCTTTGACTATCCTGTGTTTTTCAAGTACAGAAAATATAAACCAAATGAAATGGATACTGTAAAAGAAAAAGCAGTGATGAGCTGGGAAGATCAAGCATTCCTGAATCAGACCTCAATCACTTCTGTTGGATTTTCTCTCTCCAGTTTTGAGAGATTTTACAATGATTGCATCAGTTTTGAATGATTGTACAAATCTAATCAAAATCAATCCCCGATTTAAGAAATGTTCAAATCAGAAGGTTTTATAAAGATGTTTCTGTTTTCTTCTTTTTGAAATTTTTAACAGAAAAGTCAACAGTGGCAGCCACATTATGGCTTTCCATTTCTGTCTAAAGATGCTATTTGTGCTTCCAACTTGTTTGGGGAAAACGAAGGAGTAAGAGACTATAAAAGACAGAAGGCATATACAGAGATGTGGGATTTGTTTTCCAGTTCTGGAAGAATCTCTTCCCCTTTTACATCCGAGAAGACATTTGAGAATGAAAGGAAGAATTCAGAGCAGGAGAGCTTTGCTTGTCATCGTGACACTGAAAGTAGTTTAATTCACTCTAAAAATACTAATACTTCAAGGAGTAAAAATGTTCCTTATCAGAATGTTTTATCTACTTCTTTACAAAGTCATGACTTAAATAGTGTGGCTTATTCACTCTGCAAGGTTGAAAATTTCAATCATTTTGATGATAAAATAATTACTTCTCCGGATTGTGACAGCTCAAGAACTGAATCTGAGTGTTCCCACTTGAAACAGCTGTCTCCTGTAGGATCCTTAATGGGTGCTAATGAGCAGGCTGGCTTTAACAGCACATCGTGCCTTCTCTTTTCACAGTCTAATGTGCATTCAGAAATAATAACTTGTAAAGAAAACAGTCCATTTAAGACAACGCACCCGAGAACTGAAGACCAGTCTAGTAACTCTCAACTTCCAGCACAAGAAGCCTCTGATTTGGTGTCTTTTAAGTCAACAGCTTCTTGTTTTGATGTGAGACCAGAACGTATTTATAGTTTAGGATATCTTTTCAGCAGGCTTTCCTGCCTTTACAAAGATACCAGTAGTCAGCTGCTCAACACTACATTGGTTTCTAAACCAATTAAGGAGCTGGGAAGTTTGTGTGACAGAAGTGAGAGATGTGCACAGGCAGTATCATTAATAAAAAATCTGCCATTTATAAGAAACTTGCACATAAATGTATTCTTCAAGTCAGATGTGAATCAAGATGTATCCCCCTCTACTGATGACGCCAAATCTTGTACTGAAAATGTTGCTCAGCCTGCATCCCCTGTGCAAGAGGCTATCACAGTGTGTGCAAGAACGGAAATCTCTGATGCCTGTGCAGGAAAGCCCTCTGAAGGATTTGTATGCTGTTGTGAAAGGGAAGAGCTGGAAAACAGTCTTGTGTTAAGGCAGAAATTTGTGCATTTTCCTGATGTCTTTTTGAAGCTTCAGGTCTGTTCTCTGGAAAAAGTGCTGGAATTTTTGACCTGTGCCTTACCTCAAATTTGTATTAGAATGGAGGAGTTGAGAGGTATATATTGGCTTGCTGTTGGCAGTTGTGAAAAACCTGAACCAGAACCTGCTTGCTTGCTTTTGTTCAGCTCTGTCCTGTATGTCGTTGTTTCGTCAGTTGAACAAGACATCTACCGCAGTTCCTTGGCAATGTTCCGTGAGGTTCCCATCATCACTGTAAAGGAGATTCAAGTTGGCTTTGCTGGACAGAATATTAATCTTCTGTGCTCTGCTGAAGATGATGTACTCACAATATTTACCTATGACAAACACTTAACTCAAAGAATTTGTCATGACATAATGAGCGTTTTGATTTCCTCAGTGGATGATGCTGTTTATTTAAATCACCAGCTCCTGAAAGATGATTTGATGCAGATTTCACTTGACTGGGCATCGGATGTAAATGACTTAGTTTTTTCAAATGGAGTACGATTGTTCTGTAAATTTAGAACTGAATTAGTTGATCTGGTTTACTTACTCCATGAAAATATGGGAAATAGCAAACCTTCATTAGGTGATGTTCATGTGCTGCTGTATACCTCAGTGAAAGTAGACTATGATAAGCAAACTGTGTATAGAGCTCTTGTTCTGACAACTACTCATATAGGTCTCTTAAGGGAAAGTGATGTCTTTTATCCCGCACCTAACATTTTGGATGCTTCAAGCCAGGAATCACAATTTGACAGGCTTCAGCTGTGCAGTTTGAATGATATCCGATGTGTAGTTTTGCCAGACAAAGAGAATTTCACAAAACTTGAACTTGTGTTTTCTAGAAGGAGCAAGGTTGGATCTGATTCAGGAATTGATTTTTCTAAATACTGTGAAAAAGAAGTAAATACTCCACTTCCAGTCATCCCATCGATTCTTCAAAGCAGTTTGCATATCCCTTCGGAAGTCTGGAAATTAACATTCAGTTCAAGCGAAGAAGCCATTTGGCTAATTATGCATCTGACTAGGTGTTGAAATCCAAATACATTTAGATACGTCCAAAATGAGAGGCTAATGAATATTGATAATTTTTCTTTTTTAATCAATAAGCAAAAGTGTCCTTTGAGCTGGGAGAGGGAATACCATAAGGTGGATACACACATCCTAGCAAAAATAATTATTACTTGAGCGCTTGCTTTTTGTGGGTCTTTGATACACTGTACATACGTTTCCATGGGAAAGTGAGGAAACTAAATATTTCTATCTTAGGTGTTAGCTGGATCAAAATTATAATTACAGTGGTGCCCTGATTTCCATTTTGGCTCTGTTTTCTGGCTCCCTCCATCTACTATCTGTCTTCATTAATGTCTTCTCCATTCCTCCTTGATGACCCTTTCCTTAATCTTTCTGAGTATCTTTGTTTTTCACGCTTCTCACTTACTTAGCGCCCTTGATCTCAATATTTCAAAACATTCAAAATATCTTCCATTCATTGTGTGCTGTTAATACTGAGGATGTTTATAGCTTTTAGACTTACAATTTTGGAAAGAATAGCATTGCCAATTCTTTTCTGTTTCAGAGTTTTGCATTTAAGGATTCATTCACTCTTGCATTAAAATTTCTCACAAGGGCAAAAGGAGTGTTGACTGAGTTACCAGGAATTAATGGATTTGCCATATCTCTTTTCTCCTGGGTTTGTCCTCTTTGCCCAGGGCTAAGAGAGTATAGGCTGTGTGAAATCAGTGAAATACAGCAAAAAAAAATGCAGAGAATATCCAAGAACAGCCAATACTCCTTTTAGATTTCCCCCTCACCTCCTTTTCTTGAAGGGAAGTAATACATGGCTTTAAGTAATTCTTATTTATTTTGTTCATATAGTTAACTTGTACTCATCCACAATAGAGTAAGTCTTTATATTCCCTTGATGCTGGGAAAATGTGATGTGAAAAAGAAACTTTTTAAAGGGTGTAAACAGACATTACTTGTGCTTTAAATAGCATTTTAACTTTTGGTCATGCCACTATACTTTAGTAAGACAAATGCTTTGGAGTTTGTCACATGTGTACGTGTTTCTCATGCTGTTAAATGGATGGTTAGCAACTGGGGATACTGCCTGACAGATGGAGTAACTCTCGAGTTCTCTCCATACAGTGGGCTTGGCGTGACTTTCCTCTTTTTTCGCTTGATGCCATGAGATTGCATCTTATGATTTCTTTAATATTACATTCCAAGAAATAATGGAACAATTGATCATTAGTAAAATATTTCCATTAGTCAAGGCATGCCTTTAGGAACACGGTTATTCTTTACCAGTCATCAGTGTCATGTGTTCAAATAATAAATAGGCTTTAGTATCCCATCTTTTGCTTTTTCCCCTGTAAAGGGAGCTGAATACCTTTTGAATCCTGTTGCTTCAATGTGCCGTCTGCCTTGTTTGAGGAAGATGGTCCTTGGCATTAAAAACAGTGGTATCTAATCTGAAATTCTAAATTGTGTAAGCATATTGCCAGTAGAGGTGAAATCTTCTACTAGACAGAGTTAGACTTCAGTCTCTCTACTAGTATAAGAACATTTCCCATTTGTTCTTACCATATGTTAAGACATGATAATGTAACTCACGTGGGATTTAAAAAGAAATAACTTGCATTGGATGAGGAGGTTATGTCTGGAAGGATGAATGTTGGTTTGGATAGAGAATTATAAGGGTTTTTTCGATTATAACAAAATTTTCTACTACCTTAATGGAGTCCAAAGATGAGCAAAATGTGTCACATTATTTTGAAGTATGGTTTTAGTTTTTAAGAAAAAAGGTGTACACAAATACCTCTCAGAACATGGAGTAGCCAGACTAGTTAAGAGTTTGAGTGTAACATCATATCAGTCCAGTTCAGGAGTGGCTCCTTCATTGAAATCACAAAGGCATTTCCTCTGAGCCTTGCTGAAAGTTAACATTGAGTGGTGCTATCTGGGAGGACTGTCTTAATCAAGCCTATTAAAGGAAGGCACTTTCTGCAACTAATTCCTTTTCCTGTTATACTCCGAAGTTTAAATGTTGTGTTCCTGTATCATGGTTTAAGGCCTGCCACGCAGCCCACTCTCTCACTCCCACCCCCTTCCTCCCTCAGCTCCCAGAGGGATGGGGAAGAGAATAAAGAAGAATACAACTCCCACAGGTTGAGATAAGAAC
>WYDI02009502.1:0-54949 GCA_009867235.2 Psittacus erithacus | reverse complement strand
TTGCCTCCTCTCCCTTCCCCTCCTCTCCTCTCCCCTCCCCTCCTCTCCTCTCCTCTTCTCTCCTCTCCTCTCTCCTCCCCTCCCTTCCTCCCTTCTCCCTCCCCTCCCCTCCCTTATTATCCCCTCCTCTCCTCTCCTCTTCCCTACTCTTCTCCTCTCCTCTCTTTGTGCTCCTTTCTGCTCTTCTGCTTTCCTTTCCTCTCTTTTCCTCTCCTTTCCTCTCTTTTACTTTCTTTCTCTCTCACTTTTATTTATATATCTCTCAATTTCTTTCTCTTTCTTTGTCATCACATCACTGGGAGAGGAGAAGAGTTAGGAAAAGATTCTGATTAAAGATCCGTCACAAATTAATGAACAAAAGTGCAATCCTCGCACTTCATGCTAGAATGGAACATTTTAAAAAATCATGAAGAGAAACATAAGAACACTACAAAAGTTTGGATTGAGGTATAAAAATTATTTGGTAGACTGTGTGCTAATCAACAGCAAATGTAAGAATCAGGTTGATAGGGCAGTGAATTACTTGTATTTTTTATATTGGAGTTTTTCAATCAGCATTTTCTGAATGTAGTTCCCCATTATTATAATGATGAGATTAATTATTACCATGAGAACAAGTGATAATGGTACTTTGAATTGTATTGTCACCATATGACATTGACTGTTACTTGTTTTTACATTCCCCAGGATGTATGTGAATTGAGAGATGCTTACTTTCTCACCGAACAATGGGCTAGCTGGGGAGGAGATGTGAAAGGAGGACTAACACTGACTGGATAAGATGTCTGCCCTTTCACAGAGTTATTATGTGGTTGCATTAGGATATCACCAGGAAAATCATAGAAATTAGTTCTTGGGATTAACATTCGGCTGCAGCAAATACTTTAAACATGATGTCTAAGAAAAAATATGTGATTACCTTCTAAGAAATAATATCCATACATAGATCAGATTTCCAAAGGCCATTTGCAAAGCAATTACCAAATTAAGAATATTTATTTTAGCCTATGCTGGAAGGGGAACATAAACCAGAGTGGTGGGCAAAGTGAGGCAAAGTAATGTGGCTACAGTGAGAAAGTGCACTTCTCATTACTGGGAATACATCCATGAGTCTCAGACACGGCAGAAGCAGTGTGGAATGGTCAGCATAGGAAAAGACAGGTTAAATCCTGTTTTGTTTTTTTTCCACTTGTGAGCTTCATCCAATGAACATCTTACAAAAGCATTTGAACAGAAAGCGAAAATATAGTAGACCACTAAGAGTGCTGGGAATTAGAAATGTGGGGTGTCCAGCTTTACAACTAAACTGTTCTTAAGTCACAGTTATAAAATATGGATAATTCTGAAAAAAGCTAACTTTTGATTCTCCTATACATACCTAATGAGTTTGCTGACAAAAACCCCCAAACCACCAAAAAAAAAAAACAACAACTAAAAAACCCCAACAAAAAACACCCAAACCCCACAAACTTCCAGAACATACTTGAAATTTATTCTGTGTACAGTTTTATCCTACAGTATTCCTTATGTGAATTCCAGAAGCCATTTTTTGTCTGAAGACCTAACTGTTTGTTACAATTTATTTTTCATGTGAATGATTACCCATATAGAATAATGTGCTCCTGAACTTCTTTGCTGGTAATTAAATTTATTCAAGGTATGTGCAAGCATTTTCTAGTGCTATTTAGTATCTTTTACTATACTAACTAATTAACATATAACTGACATACATGTACTCTGCTTTCATATTATTATCTGATTAATAAGCAATAACCACCTCAGTAAATCAAAATTAAACGCCTACTTACAACAGTAAGTTTAGAATCTTCCTGCCTAGAGACTTTACATTGATTGATTCCTTAAATATTGCATTGTCATATGAAGATCAGTGAAAAACCCTTGTGAGCGGCTTTGCCTTTTCGTTTATATGTAAGGTTTTACACCAGTGGTTCACTGAAGAAGTAAGAGCTCTTGGGTAAGTAAAAGTGTCCTGGGGAACTGTCCACATCAGTCATCTACCAGAAGTATGCTTGACAGCTGGCTGTAGGCAGGGATGGGATGTCCTCCAGATACGGTTAGAGAAGGAAGGAGGGATGTCAGAGTGATACATCATTTCTATGAATTTATGAGTCCATTTTGCAGCTAATTAATGCTCCTGATAGAATGATCTAAAATCCTTCTGGTCATTTCATAAAAGATGTTGGAAGCTTGATTAGGGGTGAAGAAATAAAATATCTTCAAGAGGCTGGAAGAAAAGAAAGGCAGCCTTCTTTTGCAAAGGCAAATGCCTCTGGAGGAGAAATTTACTTCTCAAGAAGATTCATGAAGTCCTGATTTTCCCACAGACCTCCTAGGAAGCAGTGTCAGAATGATATGACAACACTCAATTTTAGGTCTCAGGTGAAAATTCAATAAAAGAAGCAATTTTGAACCTATTCCTTTTAGTGTGAAGTGTTCTATTCCAGCTATACTAGACTGTTTTGGCTACCTTCCTGATTCCTAATAAAAAATGTACCTGTTATTTATGTTTAATGAATAAGTAGTTTTCTAGTGCAATGAAACTACCCTCTAGAGAGATACACATATTCAGTATTATATTAATTTTTAGAAATACATTTCTCCCAAATTTCCAGATGTACGGACAGCTTCACCACATAAGTATTAAATCTGTTAGCTATTCCAGTATTTTTCATATATTCCAATTCACATTTTTTCTATTTTATACTCATTAAACTTTTGCAGACGTTGCACAGAGTGTAACTTACATGAAAATACCTTGAACAATGAAGGCCAAATTTACTGGGTGATTAGTTCATGGAGATGCAGGTGGGTAAGCGAAGGAATGTGAGGAAATTGGAAGTCAGATGGTTAGTATAATATCTTACTTCAATAACATAAATGCGTTTATGCAGAAAATGAGAAAGAATTACAGTGATAGATATAGTTCTTTACCTTTCAAATGTACCAAGTTAAAAAATCAAAATGTTTTTTTTGCTGCCTTGATTTCTAATGTTTCTATATCTTGGCATTTATTTACAGTCTACTTTCTATCTTTAGTATTTTTATCTGGTATTGAAAGCTATTCCTTTTGAAATAGAATAAAAATTAGTGAAATAAAATATGTAAGTTGCATTTCAGGTCATGGTAAACCTCTGCTTACAGTAAACTTTTGTATAATAAAATGTGTTGGCCTTGAGCTTACTTCTACATTAATGTGGTTTTGGCTGTAAAAAAAGGCTATTCTAAGGACAAGAATCTAGCGCAATGATTATTCTTTTACTTTACTGTGAAACTATTTTTTGTCACTGTGTTAACCTGAAAAAGATGAAGATACATCTTGGTTTTCCTTTAAACTTTTCCCAGCCATTTCTTTTAACTCATTCTTATAATAGTCTGTTTTAAGGAACAACTCTGACAGGAAAACCTATGAGGGTTTTCAGATTCAATAACCAAGACTGGAGAGAAGGCATCCCTCATCTCAACTTTAGCTGAGTAACTGCAGATTCTTAACATTACCCTCTACACTGGAGGTCTTCAAAGTCATCAATCTGTTGGAAATATGCTGACAGCTCAGAGTGGTTCCGTAGTGTCTAAAATGTGCTGTGCTGCTCAAAGAGTGTAGTGTTCTTAGATCACTTCGAAAGAGATGACTTATGAAGCAAAGGTTGAGCTGTTTCTGCAACACCTTATGCGTGTGTTTTGTAGCACTGTGTGCATGGTTCCAATGTACCATGCTCTAACAGAATGGTATGATTTTGGTCCATCTCTCCAAGGTCAGGAAATGCTAGGTGGGAGGATGGAAGTACAAGTGCACTGGTCAGCAGTAAGAAAATGGAAATATTTTTTGAGAATGTGTAAAATATAAACCTATATCCAAACCTGTGCATCCTCTTTCTCACCTTCATCCTTCTCTTTCTCTTCATCCTTCTACACCTGCAAGAACACTTTCAGCATTCCCATTTTCCCAATGTGGAATTATTTTGAGATGGTTTGAAACAGTTACGGTGTGGACTGGCTCTGGGTCTTTTTATTGGACAGACTGAGTTTCCTGTCTTCAGTATTATAATTTCTGTGCAGCTCTGCCTTCCCCTTCCCCCTTAGAAGGATTTTACTTAACTCACAGGCTACTTGCAAAGATACCGGGATTACTTTGGAATAAAATTTCCATATTTTTCAGGGGGAGTGGTCTCTTTTTTGTTATTTTGCAAAAATAGTTTTAAACAGTGCTCTTAATTAAAATAACTTCCTCATGTAAGATAGTTATTTTTAGCTATGCCAAAGGAAGTTGTGTACAAGTGCTCACAGTACACATATTATATGAATATATTGCAATCTTCATATGTGAGTGAATTAAATAGGTGCAGGATGTGTTCTGTAAAAGTGTATGTATCTTTTATTCCTTTGCATCTCTAGCATATGGCATGGATCCTTTCAGGATAATAGGAAAAGGGGTTTCACTTAAAACTTATCCCTTTTCATACAGCAGAAGTATAAGTTCTGCTTGTAGAGGAATCTTCTAACAATTCTTATTAGTGCACCCAGTTATAAAAATATTTGTAACGTACACACACAACATTGTGGTTTTGTTTGTTACTTGCTAATCACTGCTTTTTTCTGTGGTACATTTTAGACTAAGCTGCCCGTTGTTTTCCCAGTAATAATGAAAGACCTCTGGGTGTTTATATTTTGGTAAAAGATACATTTTTTTCAATATATATGTGTGTGTGTGTGTGCCTTTAGGTAAAGACAATATTGCCTCTTCTTCAAAGTATTTGCTATAATAGGAAATAGATTGATATTTTTTTCATGAAATGAAGTCTGACATTTTATATTCATAACATGGAAAAGGACGGTGTCCTACATCTGCCAGGAGGAGCATCCTTTGGTGGTCTCTTAGCAGAGGTGGAGCTCATGGCAACAGAAAGAGGAGACCTGCATGAACTTTCTGTCCATGATTTCTACAGGTCAATGCAGTTGACAGCTTTAGAAGTCAATCCCTTGTCAAAATTGATCGCTTGGCTGAAATAAAGTTAGGTGAAACAGGGTTCTATCCTGCAGTAATGTTTTGGCTCAAGGAGAAACATTTCTGCCTGAAATTCACCTCTTCCATCATGGAAGAGAGCCACACGCATGCGACATGCTGGGGGATATTCGAGTTAAGCTGCTACAGAGCTGTTTTCTTAAGCAGAAAGCCGATAAGCTGTGGTAACGGCTCCTTATCTTTAAATAGGATCAAATCCTCATGACTAGGGCAGGATCCAGAAGACAGTTCCAGCTCTTGAAAGGCTTGAGTTCTGCATGTTCCTCAGGGAACGTGTTGATTCTTGATAAGACTTCCACATTAGTTTCCAGAGGAAACTCTGGCCATTTGAGCTTGCTTCTTTCTTCTGTCAACATCACCCAGCATGGGGGTTGTGTACGTAATTGGCAACTGACCGTCGTTAACTTCACCTTCATTACATCTCTTCAGATTATTTGCATGTGAATTTTTAGGCCTCACAATATCATCAGCTAATTGTCAGTTTTAAAGGAATGTTAAGATTCTTCATAAAAGTGATGATAAACAGGATGGCAGTATTCTTTCCATGTGAAAATTCAAACATGTATTAGAACATTGCATAAAAATGCCTTTAGAAGAGCAAGACAAGGATTCACCATGCAAATTTAAGGTTGTTCCTTCCTGAATATTGCACTCATGATGTTGATCTTCACTGCAGTACAGGATCACCTGCTCCTTTTCCATCAACAGAATATAATGATATTCACAGTTAATTATGTCCATTTTTAGCTTGAAAAACAATGGGCTCTGTACTTTTAAAAAATCACAGGGGAAGAAAGAGCAATATGGATTAAGCATTATCAATCTCAAAGTGTGCCATTTAGTCCTGGAGCTGATTAATGTTTCTCTTGCAAATATCTGAAGGGGGTGCATTCTGATGTTTCTTGCCTTGAAGAATACAACCAGAAGTCTAAAGCTATGTAAGTCAGTCAGATACCCAAGAAGCATCAAAATGTAGTGGGAATTGGGTCTTAAAAGCGTGTCAATTTCATTTTTCATTTGAGGCTTCTGCCTGATGAATTCCACTACATATCAATAATTTCTGCCAAATAGGAATGCTTCTTAGGTTCATTACTTATATTTCTCCTCCCCCCACCCCCCACACCACATCTCCTTTGCCTTTGGTGTTTGTCTTTAGTTTGTCTTTGGCCACCAAATGTAGTTTAATTTTAAGTTGCCTTATATGTGCTTCCTGCTCCACAAAACCTACATGTGCATTTTGGGCCAAATTCTGACTGCCCTAGGTTGAAAGTCAGATTTCCTATGTGTAAGACAACTGCTATTTTATGTCCTCTGTGTAAGGTCATACGGATGATATGGTTCTGATACGCTAATACTATTCTCCAAGTCAGTGGAGCTTCTCAACCAGAAGCTACAATATGTAAGCAAGTGGCACACTGCTGAAATATTGGTTCTGACCCTAACTCTCCAATATATTAGTTGCTTTGCTGCAATACCTTTGGACAAAGCTATTCAACCGGATCATAAACAACTTGCTTTAAGACATGCACATACTGTTTACTGCTTAATCCTCTCTAATGCTCTCTTTTTTTTTCCTTGAGAAAAGATTAAAGGACAGAATTACACTGGAACTGGTAAAGGCATGATCCATGCCCCCTTGATTATATGGAAACATTAAAATATCATCAGCATGTTAATTTTATCAACTGAACTGTATGAGATTTACTCATATCTCTTATCTATTACATTAGTTTGGAAATACAATTTATTCTGATGGTGGGAATGTCAGGCAGACAGACCAAAAACATCTGGACTTCTTAATATGAAACAAATTTTCTAGATGTAGATTGCCACTTTAAAATTAATTCTGCTAATAAGGAGGTAGAAATTTCACAGCCTATTGATCTTTCAAAATAGGGCCCCAGCCCTTTATTGGTGTAAACCAGGTAGATGCGAGAAAGGTTCCTTTGAGGATGTGTAGTTCACATGTATTCTGATACATATTTGAATATCAAATGCAATAGATTATTTTAGCATCCTAATATGAAATAGATAACAACAGATAAAACCTAGCCATTGGAAAGTACAGGATTAATAAAAATCAATGAAAATTCTCCTAGAAAACCAACATATCTTAAATATTTTCCAGGTCTGAGTTGGTGTATTTCCTTTATAAAAATGTAAAATCAATATTAATTAAAAACAACCATAATAAAAAACCCTTGCCTGTTGAAAGACAGTTTTCATTAAAGAAATATATTGCATTACATAACCTAGATTATCACAGAACCTTTTCAGCCATGGAGGAGGGTGAGTAACATTTCTCCTCTGATTACATGATACTTAGGGGTACTTGTGCTGGGAAGCACATGAAAGCAAAAGGCATACCTGAGGCTCTGTGCCTGACCAGCATGCTCTGATTCCCATTTTACTTAGGGCACTGAGGAAAAAGCAAAGCAGTGATCTGTAATTCAAAATATCCCTTTTAGACTGCTCTGAGATGGCTGCATTTATATGCAGCTTCCCTGGAAGTTCCAGGCTAGCCCATAGCAATAACTTGACAATTGTTCTGGGAAGAGACTCAGAAGAGTTATCTTACGCACAAGTAAACAGGCATCTATAAGATTAAGAATTATATGCCCGGGCTTTGACACAACAATCAATTATGCCAGATGCAAATAATTTATTCTTTGTCAGTTCAAATATACAATCTTGTTTGGATGGCTTAAATTTATACTGGCACCAAAATGCAGCAAGCATTATTATTTGTGTGGTGTTGAAACCACAGATATGCATCTCAGATGACCCAAAAAGTGGAAGAAAAATGTTAGCTATATTTTCTGAGAGTAACTCATCATGGTTATGTAATGATGTAATAACTTACCCTTGTGGAATAATATGACATCAGACGTTGGGAGATGTATCCTTCTTGACATAAAATCATAGAATCCTTTAGGTTGGAAAAGACCTTTAAGCTCATCAAGTCCAGCTGTTAACTAAGCACTGTAAAGTCCACTTTTAAACCATGTCCCCAGGTGCCACATCTATGTGTCCTTTAGTTGCCTCCAGGGATGATGACTCCACCACTTCCCTGAACAGCCTGTTCCAATACTTGATGACTGTTTTGGTGAAGGAATTTTTCCTAATACCCAGTCAAACCTCCGTTGGTGAAACTTGAGGGCATTTCCTCTTGTCCTGTCACTTGTTACTTGGGAGAAAAGACAGAGTGCTACCTTGCTACAACCTCCTTTCAGGTAATTGTAGAGAGCAAGAGGTTCTCTAGAATGAAGCCTCCTTTTCTCCAGGCTGAGCAACCTCATTTCCTTTGCTCAGGTCTACAGACCTGCTTGGTCTCTAGACCCTTCATCAGCTTCATTGATCTTCTCTGGACCTGCTCCAGCACCTCAATGTCTGTTGTGTAGTGGGGGGTCCAAAACTGAAAACAGAGTCACCGACATGGGGCTGACAGGCCTGTAATTCCCCAGATCTTCCTGGCCCTTCTCATAAATGGGTGTCATATTTGCTAACTTCCAGTCAACTGACACCTCCCAGGTTAGCCAGGACTGCTGATACATGATGGAAAGCGGTTCAGTGAGTACTTCCGCCAGCTCCCTCAGTACCCTTGCATGGATCCCAACCTGCCCTATTGACCTGTGTGTGTCTGTGTGGTGTTAATTCTGTCCCCCCCATCCCTATCTTCCAGCTTAGGAGACTGAGTACTCAGAGAACAATTTCTCTTACTATTAAGGACTGAGGCAAACAAAGCATTAAATACTTCAGCCTTTTCCTCATCCTCTGTCACTATGTTTCCCCACACAATCAATAAGGGATGGAGATTGTCTTAGCGTTCCTTGTGTTGCTAACATATTTATAGAGACACTTTTATTGTGTTTTGTGGCAGTAGCAAGGTTAGGTTCTAGCAGGGCATTGGCCTCTCTAATTTTGTCCTTGAATGGCCTCACAAGATCCTTGTAGTCCTCCTTGAGTTGCCTGCCTCTTTTTCCAAAAGTCATAAACTCTCGTTTTCTTCCGAGTTCCAGCCAAATCCCTCTGTTCAGCTAGGCTGGTCTTTCCGTACATGGTGACAGCATGCTTTTGTTCCTCTAAGATTTTCTTCTTGAAGAATGCCTGGCCTTTCTGGAGTCCTTTGACTTTCAGGACTGCCTCCCTGGGGACTCTGTCAACCACTCTTCTAAACAGGCCAAAGTCTCGTTTCCGGAATTTCAAGGCAGAAGTTCTGCTGACCCTGCTCCTTTCTTCTCTGAGAATCAAAAACTATCATTTTGTGATAACTATGCCTAAGAGGGCCTCCAACATACATGGTAGCCAGGCATTATCAGGTGCTATTACTATTACTGTGATGGTTCTTAACAGCAAAAGGATCGCTTCTCCTCTGGCCTTATTTAAAATACAAAGAAAGTGACAGTAACTGACAGATACACCTTTCTTCTTTTGTTTAGACTTTACTAGTTTTATTTTGGGGTTTTGGTAGCTATTGCTTCAGAGCTTTTGGATACTGGGCATCATAAATCAAAAAGGCATTTACTTTTGGAGTGCAAAATTGTCAGTTTAGGTTTTCTAAAGAAAAGCAAAGTATACCGTGAGAAAGCATAAAAGAAATTAAGGCAGTTGCTGTTGAAGAGCTTTTTACAAGATGAAGCTGCTTTGGATACTCAGTTTGCTTGAAATGTGAAGAGGTTGCTCTGATGTTGCCTTAGCTTTGCAAAACTGGAGAAGATAGAGATGTTCAGCAAAAATATATGGAACCACTTAACAATATGCACAGTGAACAGTCTAGTGTGTAAAGTGAAAAATATCTTCAGGATTAAGGCCTTCAGCTTTAAATAGTACCTAAAGCATTTAGTTTATGTTTGGTGAGACAGTAAAAAAAATTGTTCCTGTGGCATCAGCTGAAAGTTTTGCTAATTTTATAAGGTTTCAGCTTACATGGATTTACTGGACAACAAAATAAGTGAAATTTAAGACACACATCTTAAGCTGAGTTCATAATGGCCCACATTTCCAATAACAAAACTAGCAGTGACAGTGATATATGACTTTTTTTATGAGACCTGATAACTGATGGATATGTGATCTTATAAATGCTTAGACAAACTAATGCACATAATTATATTTTCCATTTGAAGTCTATTGCTAGGCATTCTAATACAATATCATTAGTCGAAATGGCCACAATGATACTGCTTGGGCACTTTGTCACAGTAATTACGGGGTGATTATTTTTGACGGGAATAAAGATTTCAGTTTTAGTATGGTAGAAAGCATAATCACAAATTAGAAACAGTATCAGAATAAAAAAAATAGCAGGGTGAGGGACTTTAAATATGGATTATAGTGCAATTCTAAACCAATTTCTTTTAAAAAGTGCACTCATTTGGCTGAATGTGTGACTTTTTTTAGGTTTATACCAAGTTCCTGCTGAGAAGGATGACACTTAGCTAATTAACAGTTCCAGTGTGTAAGGTTTTTATAAAAGGAAAAATCTGTGCATCATGTGGAAGGCTTGTCTTATAATTTACGTAACAGCTAAAATAGGCTTTCTTTTTCCAATCGACAAAAAAATAGATCATTTGTCTTCACCATTTTCAGGATGGTTGATTAAAGTAGACAGTGTCCTAACATCTGTATTGAAAACTATATTAATCAATTGATTAATCACAAGGCATTAATCAAAATCTTCCTTAAGTGTTTTAGTTTTGGAGCAGCTCTTAGTATTTTCTATCAGATTCCTTTTAAGGTGTCCATTATAAAGATTAAATTTGGGTGGTAAATATTGAGGGGTTGAAGCACATGTGGCTTTCCACTTGAAGGTCATAGCCATTGCTCATTAGTGTTACTTTTAATGGGATAAGAAGCAAAAGTTTTTAATATGTGACTATGTCAATTAATCAAATATGCATTTGATTTCCTTTCCAGTAAGCAGTCCATATTTGCAGCATATGTAAAGAAATTGCTAGTGATATAAAACCTTGAATACTTCAGGCTGTACTGGAGAATATTCCATGTATTTAAGGAACTTGAACATGGAAATACAGTGAACCAATCACTAACTATGATTCTGTAAATTATTCTATGCTGTTTTTAAATACTCTGCTTTACAGAAAAATCATTTGAAGGTATGCTGGTCAGTTTTCATTAAGGCTGTATTTAAATAACCTTATTTTTCCCATACAATGAATGTAAAACTTCAGACTACTGTTACAAAGTGGTTTAGAATGAGAAAGTTATTTTGAGTATTTAGTTGATTCAAGTGAACCGTAGAGGATCTAAGCAATGAAGCTGATCATCTGAGAGTTTAACTCTGAGTTGTTTTGTTTTGGTTTTGTTTTTTCTCATTCCTATTTGTTTTTCCAAGCTGAAACCTTTAATACCGGTACTCAAGTAAATATTTTTGGGTTTGTTGTTTTTCTGTTTGCCTTTTTTTTTCTTTAAACATCAGTTACAGTACAAAAGAAAACCACTCATCGAACATCTCTTCAAGTTCATAAAAATATTTCATCTTGCAATACCTCGTAAGGGATTTTTAAAGAGAGATTTACTGGAGTCTCATTGTGGCTGCTCTTATGACAGACTAGAAATACCTAAACTTCTACTAAATGCTTTTTCCATAGGGGGAAGAATGGGAGGAAATACCAAGACCAAGCAAATGTTACTTGTATTTATTTGGATTTTAAAGTATACCAAAATAATGTGCATCTGGCATTCTCATCACCTTTGGCAATAGTTTAAAGAAACAAGAAATGAAAGCACAGCAAATTAAATCCTTCAACCACTTCCCTGTTCCTGAAGAAGTTGCCTGAAAAAAATTCACACAAAAATGCTTTTCTAGGTAGTCCTATTTTTGTTTTGGCCTGTAGATTGCCAACTACTAATTTTATAGTGCTCCTAACTGTTCATTTTTAAGGTGATGTATTTAAGGTGATATATTCAAATTGAACAAAGTACAGACAGAGGTCTATTAAATCAACAGCTCTTTATTTTTTTGAACAACAGAGGCCCCTGAGGTTGTGCAGCCTCAGGAGCTCCTTTGTGCTGGTGACTCCAGCAGGAGACCCTGCCTGGCCTTGAATTTTGGTCTGCAAAGGCGATGGCAGGTGAAGATCCCAGCACGCCGCTAGGAAGCCTGGCCCAACCCAGAGATGTGCACCAATCAGAAGAGTGGGATTGGGAACCAGCTTTCACCCTCCTTAAATGCTCTGGAGGCAGAGCATTTAAAGCAGCACTTCCGATCAGATTAAGGAAGCCAATCACTACTGATTTGCACTACCTACTGATTATGTTGCAATTCTTAAAAACCACTTTGATGTGTGTTTACCAGTTTCTATATGCAACAGCAGAGTTATTATGTATTTAAAGCCATTAAAATGCACGAAAAATTTTGTATGCCTTTAAAAATGATACTGGACTGTTTGTCATATAATTATGTAAAAAAGAAACATGTGTCTTAAAGTCTTGAAATAATCAGCAATACACATTTAGAAATAAAATAATACCTGTGTTGTTCTTCCACAGCTGAGTTCTGTTTTTGTTTTGCTATTGATGGTAAAGGTTGGCTGCCTCCAGCAGGAAAGGAAATAGAATCTGCATAATTCCCATTAGTTCTTCATTGTGCAAATATATACTGATAATAATTCTGCAGTGGGTTAGTTTGTGGCTAATCATGTTTATACTTAGCAGCAGGTGCTGTGGTGGCATTGGAAGAAGTATCATGCATTTTAGAAATTACTGCTGTACAATTTATCTATAATGCACCTTTGTTTTTAATAGAATTATGTTCAACAGTTCATCAGTTTAGCTCATGGAGAACACTACTTTGTTCTCCATGTGGCATGTAGGCTTTATCAGTATTTTATTACTGAATGCCACTGGAATTTTCTGTGGGGTTTTGTTGGGGTTTTTTTAATTTTTTTTTTTTTAATTTTATATGGAAACATAGTCCAGAGAAAGGAGCTATTGAAATATGTGAATAAAATCTTACAGGCTATTCTGCATGTTAGATTACAAAGAAAATATAAATGAAACAGCTTCAGATGAGACTATGTGTGAGAAATGACTTTGTTGTTTAAAGCCAATATGGTTTGCTCAGAAAAATCTTGGGAGGTGAATATAGGCTTATGGGGAAACAGACCTGATTGCTTCACTGCTGTTGTTTGGAACAATTTGGAAAAGGGAATATTAGAGGAATTCTTTCATCAAAAGCCAGTGGAGTGGTTTAATAAAATCACAAAGGTCATATGTAAATACCACACACCCCCTCCCCCCTCCCACACCCTTCCAAAATTCTTGCAGTGCCTGCAATAATCACTCTGGAAAAATCTGGAAGCACACCAAGACAACTGAAACTTCTCATGTTGCCTGAATTATGATTTACAACTCTCCTCCTAAAATACATGCTGCCTTCATTTCTTCTTTGCTTTCTTCCCCAAGAAGACAGCAAGAGACAAATTAAATTTAACCTGAGCACCAATGTATATGACAAAGGGAAGAAATGTGAAAGAAAAAAAAGAAAGTTTGAGAAGTGAATAGGAAGGTGTGCATTAAAGCATTTAAAATACTAGGAAATAGAAATATACAATAAAATTGAAATAATAGTCAAAAGAAAATATGCAAAGTTTTTGAGTAACAAATAACGGTGTTGGCTAGAGGGGAAGCAGTAAGAATACAAAAAAGGAAAAGATAAAAGAAGATTAATTAAAAGTGTCAAAAAAGAGAGAGGAGGCAAAAGTAGCAGGCATAATAGGAGTTTAAAATTACTTTTAGCAGAGCTATCAGCAAAATTTTTTTTGTAACGTTAAAAAAACCTCCTTAGTCCTCTTGCACCCATATGCAAAAAAACATGCTGAGTCCGCATAAAGCATGAAGCCTTCAAACCCGAGAACCTGGAGTTAAACAGTTCCAATTTGTTTGATGAAAGTTGGACAAATGCAGTTGTATTCAGAAAAACTTGCCATAAAATCTAAACAGGTTAGAAAAATCTTATTGAAAGTAAGTTGCTTGTTTTTAATTATTCTGGGTTGAAAATTTCAGCCGTAATTAAAATAGTTTCCCTAAATTGAAAAACTAACACAAAAGTAAATAAAAAATAATTTTATAATTTTTTTGTTTAAAAGGATTTTTTGAATGAGAAAAAAATACAAAGGAAAACAATATCATCTGCTCATTCTTAATATTCATTAAAATACAGTTTTGCATAGAAAATAATTGTAACAGAAAATACTGACTAGTCACTGGGTACATTTAAAAATTACTTGATTTCTGAGATACTGTTCAATGGTACCAGCTCCAGGTGGGGCTTTTGATGTTTCTGAAATCCCAACTATATAATTTGATAATCAAAAAAGATACAGAAGCCTACATTTTGGCCCCAAAGTAGAAAATCTAAGTTTTTTGTACAAGTTATAGATCAACTGGGACCAGTTTTGTGAGAGATCTTTCTCTGAAGATTGAAAAAAATTTTATGTGTTTTTTTAAGAACATAGTATTTATCTAAAATTTTATCCTGAATTTATTTTATTTTGTCATGCATTATACATTATTCTAGTCTCTTCTAATCTAATCTGATATTATCTGTTCTTTCACGTGCCTTTAAAAAAATAAAATGGTTATTAGACTTCATTCTTTTAAATTGCTTTTAAAATATTTGCTTTTAAAACATTTGCTAAAATATTGCTTTTAAAATATTTGGCCATGTTTATTTGCAGAATGCTAATAAATGTACTCCTTATTTCATCTGACATAATTTTGAACATTTTTTTATTAGTCCTTTGCACAAAGCAAGCAATGTGGTTTAGGGTTGAGGGCCTGCATCAAACAACTGGTTGCCTGTTGCTTTGAATGTCTATCTCTCAGATTCTTCTTTTGCTCTACAGGTAATAAAGATATGTTCTTTAACAGCAGTGATATTTATTTAAGCCCTTGTTTTTTAGTTTTTTTAAGGGATCAGAAACTATATGGGATGCTTATGGTTGAGCTAGAAAATCTCAATGTAAACTGTAACTAATGTCATTACAGCTAATTTAGGTGTCTCCCTATTTAGGTCTCTTCTTACTGAAAAGACAACAACAGAAGAGGTGGAGATGCTGTTTAGTGGTACTGATAGAACTACTGACGTTTTGTGGGATAGACTGTTTAACTGGAATATTAAAAACAATTGCTATTACCCATTTCATTAAAAGAAATAGGAGGAGAGGAAAAATAAAAGACAGGCATGGATGAAATGTGAAAATTTCCTGTCTGACATATGCGTATATATGCATCTGACATATGACAACATATGCTTAAACTGAATATTTTCATATTACCAGGTGACTTCCATTCAAGATTCTTGAAAAGAAGCAGGTGAGGAACTCCATGAGCTGCTACGGACAGGGTGTTTCAAACATTTTTCAGTAAAGCCAAAATCGAGAAAATATGTCTGTAAGCAAAGCAGGCAGTCTGTGACATTGCCCGGGCTCTTTGACACAGGGACCTTGAGGCCTCCCGGGAACCTGACCAACCAGCTGGTTCACATGAGCCCTCAGGAGAAACTTACTGCAGTCCCTGAATTACAAAACAGGACTATCATCCAGAGATAGCAAGTGATGGTAAGAGGGCTGCAGGACTGCTCTTTTATTTCTAGTGTCTGCGCTTCAAGGAGGAATATGAACTTGCTGACAAGAGTTCGCACGATGACTACAAATACAAACAGTTTTGTTTGAAAATGTGCCTGACAATGTGAGGTTTAAGGAGGTCAGCCTTCATGTCACTGATGGTTTGGAGGTGACCCGTGTGCCTTCTGACTGCTTTAGAATGGAAAGACACTGGTTGCTCTTTGAAGGTTTTGTTGTTTTTTTTTTTTTCACTTTGCAGACAGTATTGGAAGTTGAAGTTAGGCCACTTCAACCTGGAATTGAGGCAGCTTTCCTGTAGAAAAAGTGACTGAATCAGATCACTGGGAGGTGGTGGACTACCCTTTCCTTCACAGCCTTAACAAGACCTTAGTTGTTTGTTTTGGGGTTTTTTAATATAAATGTTTAGTTCAGTTTCTACAGAAAGCCCTAAGGCTGGTGTTTGCAGAAAGCTGGTTTCCTATCAGTTGGTTACTGTCATTGCTGTGGTATGTGGAGTAGGTGTTTAATAAGTGAATCCAAGGTGGGATTAAGAAAAATGGGAAGTAAAAATAATGCAATATTTATATTGGAAAACTTTTTTTTTTGCATTGCCACTGCATATAGTGTTTATCAGGCCTTGTAAAGAACTGTTGGATTTATATTCTTTGTAACTCAAAAGAGGGAGATGAATATTCCTGGAAATCAGTTGTTTTAGAGATGATTCTGTAACCATAAATCGACTGCCTGACTCAGACTGATGTTTAATCTGGTGACTGAGCAAAGGGGCTTGCCAAACTCATGCTGGTGGAAGCTCAGCCCACCTCAGTCCTCAGTTTTATCTCAATATATATTCATAGAATCATAGAATGGTTAGATGAGAACTCTTATTATAGCATCCACACCTGGTTCCTGGTAGGCTGTGCCATCTCTTCCAAGTTAAGCATGGACTAGTGTATAGACCTGTATTTGCAGAATGGCTACAACATTGAAACCCCAAGTAAAAAGTAATTAGAATATATGTCCTGCACAGAGAATATTTATTTTTTCTTGAAGTGGGTTATATGAAGATAGCAAAGGAATCTAGAAATGGGGTGAAAACCATCCACACCACAATTATAAGAAAGCCTCAAATATCCTAACAAATAAAATGTTTCATATGGCTGTGTTTATGGTTATTTTCATTCATAGTGTAACTCATAGGAACCATACCAGTGGTACCAGCTAAGGACCCTTCCTGCCCCTGTGGTCCTCTTTCCTCCAACATCTGGATGAGCAGAAGCATTCCTGTGGATACACTGTGTGCTTGTGTGTTATTAGTACTATTAGTGACTATTATTACTATTACTATTAATTATTTTAGAGTACTTCTATGGGATTATTTCAAAGTTTGATCTAGCTTGGCATCTTCTATGGCTAAAAGAATACACAAAGGGAAGAATCTATGAACAAGGCAACTGTATACGATACTATTTTTTACCCATTTTAAAAATCCAAATAAAAAAAAAAAAGATTTTTTTTAATGCTTAAAAAAACAGTCAAGGTGTGTGCCTTATTTCAGCCTTTAGTATCTTTAGAAAGCAAAATTATCAAGCATTAAAAATGAAGACTGCAAATGAAAAAAAACCATGGATGCAACTTTAATAATAACATTGAAAATGTCAGAGGAATGATAGAGCTATTGTATTTGCTATAGCTGCTCCTTGACTGCTCTTCTTTATTGGCATGTGTGCCTCAATTGTTCAAAATACACAATGTCTGAACACTGATGTCATATTTTTGTTATTTCAAAAAGCCTACATTTGACCTTTCTCTGTAATTGTGACACTAGTTGAATACTGCTTCAGTTCATGGCAATTTAATAATTCCTTTGAGAGTTCACTAGTTAATTATTGCCAAGTGAATTTTTAATTTGCTCCTATGATTACATTGGTGAATACAGTCATTAGTGGGAAATTTATTTTAGAAATTGGCACTAGAGGGAGCTAAGTAATTGTATCATTTATGTATCTAGAAATGAAAAAAAAAACATTCATTAAAAACTTGCTTTTTTCTGAACCTGCTGATTTTACAAATATGGCAGCTATGCCTCAGCAAATTACAAGTGATAATGAATTAGTTAATTTTCCCTACTGAAAACTGCTATGGTAAGATTATTAAATTACTATATTTCTGTTTAGCAAAACTAGCTACCAGTCAGTATATTAGGATTTCTAGGACTCTTTTGGGAGGAAATTTTTTGTGACTATTACCCTTGTTTATCATTATTTTGGTCTTAACAGAATTAAAATGCTCACAGATACCCTCCTGAAGTCTAAGTTTTTTCCCAAATGCATTGCAGGATGGATGGCCTTGTCGGATGCTGCAGCTCTGTAAGAGGAGCTGGAGAAGGTGCCTGCAGTGCAGACCCTGAAGCCTTTCTGGACTGTGCACAGCTGTGTCTGGACACAAAGTGCTATATTTTCCAGCCCAATGTAATCTGTAATCACAGGAGTCCCATCTTTATTTAGTGGCAGCTGACTCAGTACATTTATCTTCATAGCTCACAGGCCAGCCTCATGCTGGACCCAGTCCCTGGTGTACTCCCCAGACCTGCTGGGTGTGTAGGTTTTGCTGGAGTTCTGAAGGTCCCATGATTATCCCTAAATCTCCATGCTGCTCGTGCTCCACAGCTCTGTCTATCTGAAGGAATTGTGACTTTTTAACATTATATAAATCTTCTGGTTCTGTGTGAAAAGTTGTTTGATTTGAACAGGTTTAGGTCACCTGGAAGTTGCCTGTGCTGTCTGGGTTATGGATGAATGGCTTCTTGCTCCTGGTTTTCTATACCTTTTAAAGGAAATAAAACCCCTCTGTTTCTCTGTAGTGGGATGAAGGCCATAGGAAGGGAATCACTTATCTCTGTCTTTGAGGAACACACGTCTACTTCTTGCTTCCCTTCCATGAACCAATCCCTAGCACGTGAACACTGTGAACAAGTGCAAAGGAATGGTTTACTTGGTAGTTCCCAGCTTGCTGACCTTTGTAGTGGCTGTAAGCACGAAAATGTTGCAAGAATTGTCCATCTCCAAGAGCTGATGCTTTCTTTGTTTAAAAGAAAGTAAACTCAATACCAAGCAGACAGATAGTAATACGGACAGTTGATTAAAATAGATGAAAATCCTGAATCGGAGATACAACAACTGGTCTTCTTTGACAAGGGAGAGCAACATGTGGCCTTATTGTGAAATATAGAATCATAGTATCATAGAATAATTAGGGTTGGAAAGGACCTTAAGATTGTCTGGTTCCAGCACCCCTGCCATGGGCAGGGACACCTCCCACTAAACTATGTCACCCAAGGCTCTGTTCAACCTGGCCTTGAACACTGCCAGGGATGGAGCATTCACAACTTCCCTGAGCAATGCAGCCTTCTCTTCTCCAGGCTGAAGAGCCCCAAATTTCTCAGCCTATCTTTGAGACATATCATTAAAAAAAATCTGAAACATAATGTCTTTCTGATCCCACATCTCTGTATTATTTATGCCATGTTTTTTTTTCTCATCATCCTCTATTTGAGCACTGAGAAGACATCACCCCCGCTACCACCACCTGAAAGCAGTAATGGTTTTACCTGTTGAGCTAACCTAGCCCTGCCAGGGAAGCATTTGTATTATTGCTTACAAGTTAGCCACTCTACCCATGGTGTTTTGTCTCCATCAAGGTATGGGATTAGTATGCTGTCCAAGTTGCATTTAACGATATGTCCTTTTTCTTGTACTCACAGAAGTAGGTATAATTGAGGTCATAAATGAGGAGAACATTGTCCTAATTTTTTTTTATTAGCATTTTTTCTTTTTTTTTTTTTCCTTCCTGTCATGGAATCTTAAGGATGTTCTGCACCTGCAAAGCTGAATGAGTATGGTTTGCCATTCCTTTTGTCGCTTACAAATTCTGGGTTCTTCTTATGTATGGTGAATTATTTTGCCAAATTCCTTATGTTTGTTATAGTCCATTTCACTGTGCATAATGATTTCCTGATGTAGTGATATGAACTGAAGTTGCCTGAATGAAAACTCATCATGCTTTGGAAGTCACTTTATGAGTATAACCTCCTGTGAAAAGTAAATGCCACGTTTCATACTTTTGACGCTAGAAGCGTTGTTCAGTAGTTTAAATTAATATAAGTAATAATATCACCAATCCAAGGCTTTTCTTTCCTTTTTTTTTTTTTTTTTTGGTGTCATATATGCATTGTAGGCAATCAGGAAAATGATTTGAGATCCTATTGGTTTGAGTATCTTTCCCCAGTGATGTTATTTTCATACTTGGCTAGACCAAGACATCTTGCCTTATGCTTCTTGGATGTGAACTATGGATTAGGTTCAGCAGGCTGATGTTATTGTACGATAACAGGGTCCCAGAACCAATGCAAATTATTTGTATCCCCAATAAACTAGTTAATGTTAGTAAATATCAAGCTATTTCTGTCTTTCTACCTTTTCAAGCATGTGCAGAAGTTGTGAATTTACAGTGGACTAAAATCTGTTTCAGGAAGGGTAGTGCTGAAGGCACCTGTACCATCTATGAAAGAGTTTATTTCTTTAGCTTTATTCTATACCAAAGGTCTGTACTATGAAGGTCAGAGATTATAGGCAATATGAATAGAGGGAAGAATATTGTCCTTCTGGTTTCTTGGTAGTATTAATGGCTCTGGAAAAACTTTGTAGTGCTGTGTCCAGTTTGTGCAGTTTTTCCATATTTCATTTGGAAATGAGGGAATCTTTTCGTAAAGAGCATCTCCTGTTAGACATAAACATGGTATGCAAGTATGCACATTGCTAGAAAAAATATCTTTATTTCCTGCCATTAATCAGGAACACAAGGAAGGGTTGTGGAAGATTGTATGGGCTACATATGTGCTTCATATTCCTCACAACTATTATGAACTACTCCAAAACCCAGAAGGCAGCTTTCGGGCAACCTAGAGATGAGAAACAAGGACATTAAATCAAGCCTGGGTGGGTGGCCTGCCTTCAAGGTGGGTGTGAAACTGGCTGAATTGCTGAGCAAAAATCATAGCACATGACTGTTCAAGGTGTAACCAACATCTGACAACTTAGCAGTGATGTTCCATCAGGCTGATGCCAGGGCCTGTGCAATTCTGTAGGTGTTGTTCCCCATCTGGATGATGACATCAGGTGCATGGAGGCTCTTCTCAGAGGCTATCCACCCTTTCAGGCTTTCAAAAATCATCTGGTCTAGGTTCTGAGCATTGCAGATTTGGGAGAGGTTTAGGGTTTTTGCAATGAAGAAGTTATGTGAGGTGGAAAGCATGCATGTGCCTGGTCTTTACAGAGGTGACTTAAGCAGGAAAAAGGAAGATTCTTGTAGTTTAGCTAAAAAAACAAACAAACAAAAAAACATAAGAGATATAATATTATATAATTTCTGCCAGGACAGGAAATAAAAGGGTAGTATTTTAAGAGACAGGTAGAAGGAGGAAGAGGCAACAATGTTGTGAAGCCATCTTTCCTTTTACTTGCGCTACTACAACTGGTCAGACTGATCATTAATGCTATGTTGTAGCACTCTTGTCACATTGCTGTTACTTTCCTCAAAACAGGACAGCTTGGTTTTTATTGATCTACAGCATGAGAACACAAAGCCTGGTGTTGTTTCTGTACATAATAAATTAACTAGCACTCTGTGTGTCTACCATGCTTGGAAGGAGCATCCCTTAACTTTCACAATAGTTATTTTAATATTTTCCTTCACATCCTTCCTTAAAGTGGTGCTTTTCCTAGCTTTCAGAAATGGCTAGGGAAATTTAATAAAGATTAAGTCTGTCGCATGTGTACTACTGATGCCTCAGTGTAGTTTACTGGCTCACATCCAGCTGTACACATCCCCCCCCTGTATTTTGAAATAGGGACTGTATTTTATGTTGTATTTCTACAGCACCCAACCTAGTAGAACACTAGTCCTCATGCAAAGCCTTGGGGGCCTTGGTCAGGAAAATTACCCATTAAATGTGAAAGTTATTCAAAATAACTAAACAGTTCTATTTGTTAACTGTTACCATAATCACTATTTAAATGCATTAGGTGTATTTAGCGATTTATTTTTTTTTTCAGTAGTTAAAGTTGAATAGTTTCCTCTTAGAAAAATAAATAAGGCAGAAGTGACAGAACAGATATGACTTCTTAAAATATGATCGTGGGTGAAGCTTTTTATGCTACAATAGTTATGTTGGTATAAGAAATAGGTTAGGAGTTGGAAAGCCAAGGTGAGTGTAAAGGGACATAATTGAAATAACTTTTGAATCTACTTGGCTGTGGATCAATGGTGAAATTTAAAGAAAGAAAAGCAGTTAAGTAACAGCAGAGCTGTGCTGAACTTTGCTTGGGAACTGGCCTGTCCTGATTTCAGATGGGGCATCTCCTGCTAATTCCTCATGGTGGACTGCTCTTATCCATAGTTCAGTCAGACTGAATTTTATTTAGCAATAAAAATGTTTAAAGATGAAAATATTGCAAGATGGCAATAAAAGTGTGATGTTATTTTAGATTAAATTCCCCTTTTCTGTAACACTGACTTGTTTCATAAGAATCTGAACTGTTGTTTCAACCTATCTGTAGGCACTGTCAGAACTTTTTTCTGTCCTGTATGCCCTGCTTATATTTTGAAGGGTATTTTTACAGCTGCGTAGGCCAAAGATATGCAGGTGGTGATCTGTTTGGTTTTTTACATCCTTCACCCCTTTTCCCCCTGCTTCTTTTTTTTTTTCCCCCTGCTTTTTTTTTTTTTTCCCCCTATTAAGGTATGCTTAGATTGTGGGGCACAAGATGGCAGCATAAGGAAAATATGCTAATATCAGAAGTAGCTGACTTGTCTAAACTGCAGAAGTGTGTGAGTACTAGTTAAGTTTTTAAAATGATTTCTGCAAATTTAATAAGATTCAGTGAAACTTCTTACTAAGACAATCTATCATATGATCATCTAAAAAAATCCCCTCCCTCTTTCAAAGCCTCGGTGAATTCATATCTTATAAAAAATTTGCTTTCTTAACTCAAATGTCTTTTTCAAAAAACATTTTTCGTGGTTCCTCTTCCTCCCCACAGTTAGTTATTTTTGTCTGGAGTAAGATCAACAGGAGACTTAGACTTTATAGACTTTACCCAACAGCATTTTTGTCATAAAATGTCCTCCATATTCCCCTTTAGCATGTACTTGTCATGGCACAGTGTGATGTTTCAAACAGAAAGCTAAATTATAGGAAGTTAAACACTTCCATGCTGAATTTAGCAATGTTAGTCTCTGACTTTGTTTCACAAAAAATGCAGCTTTGGTAGAGCCTTTGACTTTTTCTGGGTAAAAAAAATGTAGCTCTTTATTCTCAATTTGCTTCATTTCCTTTGGCTTCCTAGCTATGATCTAAAATATAGGGCTTTACTATACCTTTTCATGCCTCCAATATCTGCAGCAATGTGTTGAGCTGCATTTTGTTTCACATAGAATATATTCTAGGAAAAAAAAAAAAAAAAGAAAAACCCAAAGAAGGTGATCCATATTGATGTTTTTTATTCCAGTGTCTATGTATGTATAATGCCGCCTTCTGAAGATGGAATCTGTCCTGTTAACAGGCTTGGGGTATTCTGGAGCATACTTTCATTCACATTGCTTTCCAGCTTGCTTACAGAAATATGCTAAAGAAATTCTTCATGTAGTAATGGAGAGCTTGAAAGGAAGTCAGATTCAGATATCTATATATTTTACTATGAAATTCTAGGTTGTTATATATATTTTGCACAGTCTGCAAAGATACAGGAAGATTTACTGGTGTTTTCATGCACCATTGAAGCTTTTATTTACTGTCTTTTCATTAACCCAAATGATGCTGCTTTTTCTGTTTAAGAAATAAGTTTAGTGAAACATTGTTGGCCTCTCTTGATGACCCTGCAAGTCTTCTGGTGTCTGGTGTCTCTTAATTTCAATGAACATGTATTTCATTATGAGTAATGTAAAAGAACAAGGTTCCAACCAAAACCTGGAAATGTGGCTTGAATATGTTTTAAATACTCAGAATGAAGAAAGAGGATCTAATTCTCACCCTTGATCCCTGCCTGTTTCCTTTATGTGCATGTTTTCTCACTTCACTGGCAAGCAAGCTGTAACTGCATGTATTGAGAGGACAAGGGGAATGGCTTTAAACTGAAAGAGAGTGGGTTCAGATTAGGTATTAGGAAGAAGTTTTTTTCCCTGCGAGGGTAGTGAGGCACTGGCACAGGTTGCCTAGAGAAGCTGTGGCTGCACCATCCCTCGCAGTGTTCAAGGCCTGGTTGGACGAGGCTTTGAGCAACCTGGTCTACTGGAAGGTTTCCCTACCTTGTGGCAGTGGGGTTGGAACTAGATGAGCTTTAAGGCCCCTTCCAACCCAAACCATTCTATGTTTCTATGATTCTAGGCTCTATCCCAATTAATGCCGACACAGGCAGCTCAGCATCTTTGGCTGATCCACAGCCAAAAGTGATCCACATTTCCAAGAAACAGAACATACATGCTCAAGATGAATGTATTTATTCCAAACTCTTTGATTAACAGAATTGCTCAGTTTGAACAACCTCCATACTTTATGATCTATATGCATAGAATGCAATAAAATGATCCAGGAGCGTCAATATTTCATGTAGAATACTTACAACCCACCTGCCATCTCGCAGCAACTTTTGTCCCCTTCTCTTATTTGTATCACTTCTATGGAGACAGAGTCCATAGTTCACTTTCATACTTGTAGAGATAAAAAAAGCAGTTTCCCTGATGTCCTTTGCTTTGTCCCTTGCTGTACAAGGTCAGAAGCACACCACAATCCTAGGTGTAACTTCAGAGGTGAACAGAGGTGGCTTCTTTTTTATGAAGCGGTTCACTTCAGTCCTGTTCCTTCTCACCTGCCACTTAGACCTGTTAAAATAAGAACCTGACAATGTTCTTTAGATTTAATGTATAATACTGCAGGTGTCTGCACATATTCATGGAAGATATATATAGAAATAGCAAAACTTTATTTCCATTTTAATTAAGCATATCTCACTCTAAATTTTTTCTTGTTTTCTTTTCTCCCCAACTTTAAGGCATAAACTGGGCACTAGTCATGGATTTAGCTGGATATTGGCAGCACAGCCAGTGAAAGAGCTGTAACAGTGATGAGAATGTATGTAGATCAGAGATGAGACTATGTAGCTATCTGTGTCATTTAGTATTTACACTTCATGTGCTAACAGTTTTTCTTTATCTACCTATGTGTCCAAAAAAGAAATGTGTGTGTCTATGCATTTACACCTATACAAATGATATTCCCCTAGATCCAAAAACTCTAAAATTTTTTTTAGGGTCAGGGAAAGTAGAGCTGCTGTGAGGAGTTCACTGAAACCAAAACCAAGCTGAGCATAGTGCAGAACTTGGTATGGTTTGGATGAAGTAAGGAATTAATTAAATCCCATGCTGATCCACATTTCCTATGTTCAGATATCTTGATGTTTTGCTGTTTGGTACAGCTGGATGTAGGCATCACCTGAATTTCAGAGAAATCTGTTTGATGTGATGATGAGTGATTACTCTAATAAGTGACCATCCATCTCACTGTAATTACCTGAAGGTGTCTATCTTTAGCAAAATTGCACCAGCTATGGGTTTTTTTTTTATATTGGTTCCTTTATGACCTATGCAGCAAAAAGTAACTTTGGTCTTTCATGTACTAACTTTCACCATGATATGAAACACAGACACTGATTTCATATGATGGAATTATGGAATTTTTAATTTTTGTACAATGCATTTTTTATTTTAAACTTTTTTCAGATACTTTGTGTGTTTCTCCCTTCACACTAAATGATAGTATTGTTTTTGTGGTACACAGCCACAGTTGCTTAACTGTGTTCTTTCAACTTGGACAACCATCCACAGTTTAGAGTCGTATTCAAAACCAGCATTACTAGAGAGGGCGATTTGAACATGGAATAGAGGACTTGCATGAGTTTTTCAGCAGTTAAATAGTAGTAAATAACAGTTACCCTCAAAATATTAAGAGATCAGACTTTTTTTTGAAATATGTTTAACTTATTCTGCCATTATTACTCCCAGTTTCATTGTTTTGCAAAATGTGCCTTGTTTACAAATCCTTTAAATATAAATGAGGGAAGGACATACAACTTAAATACTTTCTTAATCAAGTACTTTTTTAAAAATTCTTTTTTTTATGTTCAATAGCTTATTGAATGCTTTGGTAGCTCTTTTAGCTGATACAGAAGAATTTGTATCTTTGGGCAAATTAAAAGAGCTGCTGCCAGCAGTGAATCACGGCTGAACTAATGTTGGGGAAAAAAACGTCTCTGTGGCTCTGCTTTATTCCTTTCTACTGCTAGAGGGGTTTATTCCTCTCTGTACCTTGTCTGATTTTCAGGGTGAATGAAGCACCCTGCAATATGTGAACTTTCCATTGGGGCTGGCAATACCTTCTTCCCTTTTTGATTAAGAACTGTACCCTACAACTCTGCAGAAATTAAGAATGTTAACATGACATAGGGAATCATGCGCTGGGGCATTTTGTCAAATGAACTAAACCCCAGCATGTTTGGTATCACTTTAATGAGCATTAGTCCTGCGGGTACTTGGGGCTGCATCTACATCTTTGACATTTTCAGATTAATTTGTGGGTTTTTGGACATTCAGGTGAGAGATGTGGTTGCTGCTGCTCAATGGATGTACTTCAACCACCTCCAAAAATCTAGGATGAGCTATGAAGGTGGCTGTTGCAGATGCTCTGCAGGGATGAGGGGGAGAGAAGAGTTTACAGATCTCAAAGAGGCAATTGCTGGTGTTTCTTTGGAGCCCCCTGTTAGAGGAGTTTATTAATAGAGGCAAAAATGCCTCCTTCTATTCAAGGCTCTGTTGAATGGAGGCTTAGTAAAATCCTGCTTTGATCTGTGGAGACCAAACTCCCAAGTCTCAGTGTAAATAATGTCTTCAGTGCAGCTAGACTGGTGCTTACCCATTCAATCAGACAGCTGTGAAGGTCTTTTTATTATTGTTTTAGTGTATCCAGCATATATGGGCACCATGACTATAGAGTGATTGTAGCCAGTAATTTCCTCATGCGTGTGTGGGTTTCTGTTCAGGGTGTGTGTTCAAATTCACCCCATTTTCATTTCTGTTGAAATGCGCCATCATTAGAACTGCGTTATTTGAAAATTGCGAAACAGTAATCTCATAATGTAATCAACAACACCTTTAACCAGCAAGTTAATTGTAATTTATCTTCAAGGTTCAGAGAGTAATGCATTATTAAATACCTGCATGTTCTTATCAGCGTCGATTTTTTTAGCAGCTAATTACTGCAGAGATTAACTCTGGATTTCATGTTAAAATTTGTATGTAAAATACATATGAATTTTGAACATGAATTAGCTTATGATATATTTCAATTTAAAACTGAAGACTGAAGGTCCTTTCCTTACAGTGATTAAATGTACTGTCTAGTCACAAAATCTGCATAGTAAGTTCCTTTGCTACACGTTTCAGTGAAAACCAGAATGGACTTTTTCTCTCTTTCTCTTTCCTCTCTCTTTTTTTTTTTTTTTTTTTTTAAAGGAAAAAAAGAAAAAGAAAGAGCTCTCTTAGACTGTTTCCAGTTGATGCTCCATGTTGTGACTTGTCATGTAAAACTGCATCTGTTATGTTGAAATGAGAACATAAGAAAGACACTTTGACACGTCGAATCACAACACAACTTAACAGCAGGAACATTAAAAGCGTAACACGGTTTTGTTGTCAGTAACCTCAGCCCTGATAGTGATGAGGTATTTAGCTGAGCTTCCAGCTTCACTGAATATCTGTTTCTTTCCTAATGAATTTTCCTCATAAAGTCAGGCTCAATCCAGCCATTCTCATAGGCAGAAACTCCTGGTAAGTTTTAAATATCGAAGTCAAGGAAAGTTTTGTCTGAGTGGAGACATCAGGATAGGGCCCAGGAGTTTTTACTGCCTGTGAAGTATAAAATAGACTCAGATTAAGCTAACAGACATGTTATTTGACAGTTTAGAAAATATTTTAGTATCTTTTTGGCAGTAGCAGTTTGAATGTTGGCAAATGTACACATTGTTTGCAGTTACAAAACCTTGTAATGAGTATTTTCCACTGTAATAGCAGTGAGTTGAAATTTGGATAAACCACTTAGACTTGTGAACTCTGACATGCATAGTAACTATGTCTTTGCAAAAGAATTTTGTCAAGTACTGGAGCTCCTACTAATAGCACATCCATCTTTCTGCACACTATAAATCTTAAGAAAATTTCTATTACTCTGCAATTTGTCTGGCTTATGCTATTTATTAGCCATTTTATTCTGCTGCTTTAAGAAGTAATGTGATGTTCATTTTATTGCTGGTTCAATAAATTGTTAATTATAATGCAGTGATTGCTGCTGACGTGATTTAAAAGCCACATTAACACTATAGCATTAAGTTTTAACTATTTTACCCTTCAATTCCCTGTTTATACAACAGTAAAAGGAAAATAGCCTTAGACTAATTTAAAAAATGAAGGTACTTGTATCTATTGATCACATGATATGCTAGAAACTTTTGTTGTTTTTTCTTTTAAAAAAGGTTACACGTAGGTCTAAAAATGAGAAAATGCGTCCACTGAGTGTGATCTTCAGCAAAAAGTGTTCTTAAAGCAAGATTAACCCCAAAGTTAAATTAGCAGAATTACTTAGTTGAATTAGGACAATTGGCATAATATATTAAAGGAACAAAATACCCAGATAAATCATAATCATTTTATAGTTATGCATAGCTTCTGGGGCCCATTTTGTATAACAATGGAGCGTAAGGGAGAATAAGATTGGAAAGCATACCTATTTTCTTCAAGAATATTGTAAATGGGATTGGGAGAAATCTCCATTCTGCTGATTTAGAGCCAAATCTAATTGCTGCAAGTATAATGATATATCCTTGGTTGAGCAAGTAGGAGCACCAGGATTGACTGTACCACAAACCACGCATGAGTATTGTGCAGGATGGACAGAACCATGGAAATACTGAACCTGGAGTGAATGGGAACACTGATTGTCTGTTGGAAACATGTATTAGTGTAGTACATCTAGACATAGTTGAAACTTTTTAACTTCTTTAGTTAAATCATATGATTTTTTTTTTTTTTCCCCTTAGTTGAGCAAAATATACTCGTAGAAAAATAGGGAAAAAATAGAACAACAATGGAAACTGATATACAGAGATGTTATATTTGCACATACACATACATGTATTTTTTTATATATATAAATATGCATAAATGAAATTATTGGACCTGAGTGTCCCTGTAATGTTCCTGTGCTTTTGCACTTCCACAAACACACCACTACCCAAAACTAAAAAAAAAGGGCAATTCTCAAACACTGGAAGCTAGAAATCATTAATTAAAACAAAGCCATTTAAATACATAGAAAAATGAAAATTTTGACTGCTCATTCTGGATAAATTTTCTGACCCTGCCATAAAGCCATTTTTTTCTGTAAAGGATGTTCACCATCGCCTGCTGTCATATGGTCGGACTTTAAGGATGCAGCATCTCCGGTGGTGTTAAAGCATCATGCAATCCTGGGCTCTTGGATAAATAAGGGCAGGTTTAAAATGTTATTAATAATACAAGGAAGAAAAAAAAAAAGCCCGGAAGATGTGGTTTTGAAAAGCTAGCTGGCTTGAGGTTCCCAGTTTGTTCTTCCTCTGGTCTTCATTGTGAGCTGCCGTGATCTGGTAACAGATAAACCAAAAAATCACAACAAAAAGCCTTTTTTACTGCTAGTTAGAGATTTGTTGAAAGAAATTAAACACCTAAACCTGTTAGGGAGTCCTAGGAGAGAGAAATCTTATCTTTAGATACCTAATTGCATTTAAAAATCTGTTTACAAGGGACCTTCCTTCTCTTTGACTAAGTTACAAATAGTTAGCTTGATGATACCTGTTTTCACAGGTGGACTCCTTTGAAACTGAGAGTGGGTTTGTCATAAGAAAGGAGATTAAATTATCTTCTTGAAAAAAGGGCATTTTCCCAAGAGGGAATAGTTTCTGTGAGGACAGTTTTATTTAAAAAACACCAAATAAAAATGGAACAATGGAAAAGAAAAATATAAAAAAGGCAAACCGGCAGTACACCCCACACTTGAATTATAGTAAATCTTAACTAATTTAATTGTCCCTCATTTGATTTGTATATAAGACACAGTGTGAACTGTTTTCAACTAATGATGAGTCTTGGCACTGGTCATGGGAAAAATTGCAGATACATGTAAAAGTTTGACAGCTAAGTAGCTCTAGGATTTCAGGCTCTGGGAGCAAAGATCTGAGCTAAAGGGACTGATAAAGCTTACTGAGCTGTCATAATATACTTAAAATCATACACTTGACTTAGTACTGCATGGCATTTTGATACAATAAAAAATTAGTGTAGCCCATATTAAACAGATTTAAAACTGGTAAACTAATTGCAAAAAGTAATTGGGATGTTTTCAGCAACACCTCATAAGGATCTAGTCATAGCGTAATACATTTTCACTATGTGAATAATGACCTGGAAAAAAACCAAACCCTTTCCTCTTAAAGCTTGCAGATCACAGAAGAATTAGAGGAGTGTTAAATAAAAGGAATAGTTATTTATATAATCAGCTTGATATTTTAGGAAGAAAGAGCCTTGTGATCAGATAGAGCTTCAAATCTGACTCTGTGCTCCATCACTGCACACTTGAGAAACCAGTGGGGAAGGCAACAGGGCTATGAAACCAAGCCAAAATCATGTTCTGAAGCCTTCTTATGGAGCAAGAATTTACCCATCTCCATTTTCTAGAGTGACGAGAGGCTCAGGCCTAGGGCAGCAGCATGGCCACTGCTCTGGAGCTTCAGATTTGGGATGCTCAGGAACTTTGCACTAGTGCCAAGCTGGTCTAGGTCCTCAGCATCTCCTCATCTGCCTGAACACACCAGGCTCTCTGGCAGCCTGCCGCCTGGGTTTTTCTCTTCAAGCTGCTTTGTGTTAAAGCCTTGTTTAAAACCCACAAGCTTGCAGAGACTGTTTTGAATTTGTTTGAAGAATTCAGATCAATTCTAGCTCTACCAGAGTCAAATAGGAGGCTGTGGGGTGGGAGATAGTGTGGCAAGCATGAGGTTTACAGTGAATGTAAATTCCTGCCTGGAATTAATCCCCACCCCAGTTAATTAATGCTATGTTAAATGAGCGACTGGGTAACTGGGAGACAGCATGTCACCCCTGTGATCAGTACCAAAAAACTGATGAGTCCTGTTGTCTGCATTTGCAAGGTGGTGGTTGTGCTTGCAGAGTGACAGAGAGCTGCTAGCAAGGGATTCATAAAACTTGATTAACAATAAGAGATATCTTCTGCTAAAATCATCAAGCCTGGACAAAATATAGCATACCTAAGAGCAAAGGGATAAATCATATCTATCCCTAAGGTTAGGGATTCCCTACATCATTTATCCCTAAATAAAGGCAACAAAGAAGGCCTGAACTCATGAAATTCCAGAAATGCACAGCTCAGTGTCATCTGTATAAATAGTGTTGCCCAATACAGTAAGCTGAACAGCCTGTAAAGGAGAATATAAAAGTGGATAAAAACATAGACTGAAAAGCAACTATTTAAGTTTACTGAAAACGTCAGTTTCTTGTATGCAGGAAACTATCAGGAGAACAAGGAGTGCGGGACATAAGCTGACAAAGCCAGCACAACGTGTGTCTGTCGTAGCTTTTGAAAAGTGTTCAAACTGTGATGTTGGAAATGCCAATTTACTGTTGGCTCTAAATAGCATGTATAAAGTTATCCACAAAGCCATAAGAGAAAAAGAAACTTCTAATGAACTGTGAAACCAGATGCTTTATGCTGGAGAAGCACATTCTGCAGTCTGCGTATTATTATTTTGTTTTGGGGAATGCTGCAATATGTTAGGTAATTTCAAATATAGATGCAGGCGCAGTTTGTACCCTGAAGAGTTTATGCTGGGAGGAATATTCCCATTCATGGCTGAGGGGGTGAGGTGGGTATACATTCAACAGAAACAGACTTATGAAAACTAAGTCTATTTTTCAGACTGGAAGATCAGTTTTGTTTAGAAACCTCATACGAGATATTTTTGCATGCTAGCAGTCAGCCACCACCTACTAAAAAAGATGTGAGTCTCTACAGATGCTCTAAGCGGTTTAGGTATAAACAGGGTTCTGATGGGAGCAATAGGGAAAATGTTTGCATGACCAACACAGATCACTGTCTGGGCTGGACTGGAATCAGGGTCGTTTTATTCCTAGAACTGTTTAGGATAAATAATACGCTTACATGGCCTGGCTGTAGTAGTCATTATTATGAGAGGTTGAAGTAAAGCAATACTGACAATGATGTAATAAGTTCTGTACATAAGCATGAAGTAAATTTTGCTCATGACAAACTTTATGATCCTCAAGAATTTTGAGCAAAATGGGAAGAAAGTAAAATAAAAATGTTTGTCTTCAGTATTTATGATTGAAATATCATTATGCCACAACTGAAATCTCTTGTGGGTTCTCGGAATTAGTTATGACCCAATCACACACTTAAAACAGGCAAATAAGGGCAATAAGGCTAAAGAAATACATTTATTTAAACAAGGAAAGCCAATATTATGCTGAATTTGTTGATGAGTTGATAGGTAGTGAAAACCTGAAGTTGAGATGAATCACGAATTCCAAAAAGGGGTACATGAATTAACTGCAGAGTAGAAAAAGTGTGATACAGAAATATGTTCTGATTAATAAGACAAATGGGAATAGTGCGAAACAGATATATGACATTCCATTTTTGCCTAATTATGTATGATGTCATTATGAAACATTGGGATTTTTGTATTATGTGATTAGAAAGCAAATCATCTTAACTTTTTCTAAAATTCAGCTTAAACTGTATAATTTTAAATACTGTGTATAGTAGGCTCCAACAAGCAGTTCCTGGAGCAAATTCTGCAATGGGAATATTAGTAGAAAAAGGAACTAAAATGAAAACAAAAGGCATTTTTCTGAGGTATCCATCGTATTCTAATTTTTTAAGTCACTTCTGATGTGCAACTCCTGTTGTAGACTGTGTTTCAAAAATTAGGAGAAATAAGTTTCCTTTATTTATTGCTTATGTTCCAGTACATTGGAGTATTTGCAGTAGCAAGCTAATTTGAGGAAGGATGAGGTAGGTACAAAGAAGGCGGATTATGTAGTATATAGAAATAACAAAGGAAATCTAAATATAATGGTGTGTGTAGACAAAAAACAATTCTAAACCAATATTATTATTTTTACATTGGTGGAAAAAATGAGGAAATGTTCAGCACTGAATGCAAAATGGAATGTGTTAAGCAAGCAGAAAAAAATCTGAATGTGAGACAGGCTTTGAAAAGCCTAGAAAGGAAGGATGGAGAGCTTGATTTGAAGTAGTTCCAGCTGAAGGAGGTCTGTATGGCTAGGACCGCATCATTAAAGTGCCATTAATTTTATTTTATGCCGACACTTTGAGTAGATTGGAGGAGCACAGACTGAGAATTCACACAGGCAAGAGGGACAAGGTTAAAGAAATGATGATAGGAGCTTTTGAAAGCTCTGTGAATATTTTTGATTTTGCTGTAGTAGGAATATTTGCTTTCTTTGCTGTACTTGAGTATTGGGCGCTTCTATTTCTGGAAATGACCCAAGAATGTAATTCAAACTATTTCGAAATTCAGGAAAATTTCCTATGTAGTTTTTGATTTGCATTGCACTTTCATTAGTCTCTCACTTCCAAGACTGGTTTAGCCGTCTCTGATAAATGCAGTATCATGTAGATAAATTCATGTGTACTCTTCATGGAAATTCATAGTTTGTCCTTTGAACAAAACCAGCTCATCTATATCTTTGTATCTTCATTTTAATCTTTAAATTAGGACCTTATCAAGATTTCCACATCCCCACACACCCCCCTGCACTATCTGAAAAATCTGAAAAAGATTGTCTGATGCCAGTTTCATTTTGTATCCTAGTGCTTCTGGCATGTGTCATTTATTCATTCCAATCAGATTTTATTCAGTTTTAATTCATCATTTGTGTGTCCCATTGAAAAATATTTATTTTAACATGGGAGTTATTTGCTAAATGAAATATATATGCTTTACTGGAGATTGTACTTTTTAAAAATACTTAGTTATTTCCTTGATGCAAAACTGTTCAGAAAACAATATGAAAAACAGGAATATTTTTTTGTGTACAGGTTAAAAAATAAAAAACTATTCTCTAGTCACGGTAAATTAAAAAGTACGAATTAACAATACACGTAAAGAAGGAAGAGCATAGATATTATAGGAAATAGAGCTGGGAGGCAGGATCAACTATACCTAAATCATTCATGGCAGATACTTGTCTAACTTGCTCTTCATATCTTCAGTGATGGAGTTTTCACAGTCTCTAGGCTCTTTCTACTAATAGCTAATCAAAATCTCCTTCTCAGCAGTTCAAGCCTGTTACTAGTTATTCTTTTTGAAATGAACAAAGAAAATGTCTTTGCAGCTTCTGACCATCTATGTACAAATTTACCACTGCTTATTCTTCCCTTTAGGTTTAACCATCTCAATTATTAGAGTTTTTATACAGACCGTGTTTTCCAGGTCAAACCAGCCTTTTGTTTCTTATCTCAAGAGTTAAAACAAGGGGAGAGTTAATGGATTAAAACTTAGATAAAAATGAGCAATGTTGGAGCCAAGTAAATATTTAAGCCACAAACAACCAATTGCAATAATTTGAAATGAGTGCTGATATTTGGGGTTA
Organism: Psittacus erithacus; assembly: GCA_009867235.2. Lineage (NCBI taxonomy): Eukaryota > Metazoa > Chordata > Aves > Psittaciformes > Psittacidae > Psittacus > Psittacus erithacus. Next base: position 20,467 of record WYDI02009502.1, on the reverse strand, counting down.
TTTCTGTGAGTGTGTTTATTAGCTTTTGCTCTGAATATGTAGGGTGCAAATTCATACCCATTCTATCCTATGGTTACGTGGGACAGGGATGGACTAACTTGAAACTGAGGATAGTCTTTTATCTTTAAACCCATTGCTTTTACTGTGAGAATGGCACTTGGCACAGGCTGTTCAAGGAAGTTGTGAATGCCTCATCCCTGGAAGTGTTCAAGGTCAGGTTGGATGGAGCCTTGAGCAACTTGATCTAGTGGGAGGTGTCCCTGCCCATGGTGAGGGGGCTGGAACTAGATGATCTTAAGGTCCTTTCCACCCCTAACCATTCTATGATTCTATTGGCAAACTCAATGGGTCAGGCAGCAATCAAATAGTATCTCTAAACCCATTACTTTTAATGTAAACTGGTTTTGCAGAAGTCAAAAGGGTCTTTGCAGCAAAGCTGAAAGAATAGAGTGCAGCACACTAGTCCTTTTTCTCTTGCTTTTCCCTCTCTTGACATTTTGTATAGGAAACCATTACTAGTGACTGAGACCCATGTCCTGAAGACTACAGAAGCCCATAATTTTAGGATTTGACAACTTTGTTTAAAACAGAACACAGAGAAGTTCATGGCAGAAAATATCTTTTGTACCTTCATGCATATGGCACAGATCATGAATGTAAAAAAAAAAAAAAAAAAACCAAAAAGAACTTATCCATTTTTGGATCTTAAGGAAAAATAATAGGCAATGATTACTGTACACATATTAATCCCAGAAAAATTAGTTTGTGAGGGACAGAAAACAAAAATTTCATATACAGTATTAGAAAAAAAATAAGATCCATTATTTTTTATGTAACATACACATATTTAAGTTACCAGATAAGCACTTAGATGTTAAGATGATCTTTGTTAAATTATTTTATTTGAAACAGGGGCTTGTTTAGGGTTTGTTGCTTTTTTCTTTTTTTTTAAAGTTCCCCATTCCATTCACCATCTATTTTTGACCATTTTTTTTTTAATTTAGGTTTTGTTGTTTTCATTGAATATAATATTTGTATTGCTGCCTCTTGGACAAAAAGTGTGGGTGTCTAAGACTGACAGTGTTCCATTTTGGAAAATCCTGAGCAATTAGCAGCACTGCATTTACCAAAAGTACATGTAAGAAACTGGAAAGTTATTCTATTTTATTTTGCAACTTCAGAATTATGTCTTTCAAGGCAAGTGCCACTTCAGTAAGGAAACTCAGCTTCTGGGACACAAAGGCCCTGCAGCATGCTCCTGTACTGGCAGAGAGCAGACTTTGACCTTCCAGCTGTGGGCAAATTCATCTCCTGATGCAAGAGGATGGTCTCCCCACCATCACATTCAGCATATCTTAAAATTGTGTTCTCAAAAATCTGCTTACTTATCACTTTAGTCTTCCTTGAGTAAGCAAAAAATAGATTATCCCCAGGATAGGATTTGCCTTATCTGACTTCTGATATTTGCAACTCAGACTTCTACAGCCAAGCTAATCACCCAGCTGTCCTCCTAGTCGGGCAGAGAAATGGACATTCCCTGAGCATGCTTCCAATCAGCTTTTGCTGAGATTTCCTCTTAGACTCCCAGCTATGGTTACAATATGAGGAAATAAGTTTGGATTTTTGCTTACTTGTTTTCAAGCAGATTTGCAGACAGGTGTTGACCTCATCTAGTTCATCTGACTTCATCAGCATTTGAACCTAAACATTGTTGTTGAATATATAGGCAGAACAAAAATTTGGAACAATGTTTTCTTGGTCCAGGGGTCAATAGCTGTATTTTGGAGTTTTCCCACAAAAAAGAGAGTGCAATATTCCATTTCCCATGTTTCTGTATATAGCAGGCAGTCTTTAACCACAAATGCCGCTGAAATGCATCAATAAGCAAAGTTCAATGGAGTTCCAATTGTAGATATAATTTCTAGTAGGGTGCAAAACCTAAGGTTGGAACCTAAGGACTACCTAGGAACCTAACCTAACCTAGGAACCTAAGGTTCCTAAGATTGCTTTACCATAGGAAGAGCAACCATAAACCCAGGCTGAAGCTAAAGGAACTGCCCTCTTGCAGTGCTAAAATTTTTAGGACATTATGTGGTCCTCTGTTCTGCTCTTCAGGACAGTAATGCAGTTAGTGAATAGGATGAATCCCTTTGCTTGCAGACACATTACCCTCTTATTTCAGACCTATTGCTTTCAGGATAGATGGGTTTATTTGCTTATTTCCAGTTAATAAAATATTTTGTTATTGTTCTTAAAATGCAACTACTTCATTTGGGTGGTAGTAAGGGACCAAAAACATTCCAGACAAAAATGCCTATATAAAACTTTTCTAAGTGTTGTTGACCCTGAAAGGTCTGTCCATTTATCATAAATGGCTTTGTCAATACATGTCATCGCCAGCACTTAATTTTGCATTTGCTTTAATGCTCTGTTCAAAGCTGTAGCACAACAACAACAATAGGATATAAATACTTTATAAGACATCTATTGTCATCTATTTATCATTTATAACACGCAGCAGAAGCATTATAAAGCATTTATTATGCATTTGTAGGTAGAATTTTGTCACTAGCGCCATGCATTAAGGATGCAGCACTTCTCTTTGACACACTGGCAGGTAACCTGCCTGCTGCAGAGGGACTGGAGGAAGAAGGAGAAGAGGGAGAGCCCAACTCCAACAGAGTAGCATTGCAAGGCAGTGCCATGGAGGGGAGAAGAAGAAGTGGGGGGCTCTGGGTCCACCTTAAAACATTATGCAGATAGGAAACGTGTCTGTAAGAGATAAGATTTAAGAGTAATTTCCAGCATGGAGCACACTTTCATTTTGAACGCTGTTATGGGAATGATCCTGCTCTGTGCAGGATGCCAGCACAACATTCTTGCTTGTGCAGTGGCTGCTGGGCTTTGATCTGGCTGTGTGCATGACGCTGCTGTCACAGAAATGCACTCCGGAGCTTTGGGAAGCAAAACTCAGGTGCCATTTGGTCAGGAGAGACAAGTAACATTTGACTGCTTTTTCTTATTTGCACTGCAGCTGTTTCTTCTGCGAGACATGGTACCAAAGCACTCCTCCAGAGGAAAAAAATCCCTACTATTATAATTTTTTCATTACAGCTTAAACATTTTCAGTTAAAAAAAAAAATAATATACTTGATCTGATTTCTGATGCATTTTGTTCAGTGTTATGTAGCCACATTTTTCTGTAGGAAATTTGATACATTACTTTAAGTTAAGTACATACAAGAGAATACTAAATAAATTCACTTTATGTGCTTTCCTAATTAGTTTTCAGTCATGTAATTCTCTTCAATATAGAGTTGAGAAATCCCCAAGTCTACCTTGATGTAGTTAGTGTCACATACACTGATCATGTGAAATTGAATTTGAATTTACTACTAATATTTAAACACTAAAGCTGACTTGGACCATATTTCCCCCTTGGATAGAGATGTCACTGCTCTCTGTAATGAGTAGCATTATGTTGAATACTTAAGCCAAGAACAACCAACTTACAGGAACAGGACATTAATCTTAGGAGAACTGTAGAATTTCATGTCTTAGACAACACAGTGTCTTAGCACTACTGCTTACACTTTAATTACTCAAGACAACTATTTTGCAGTGTGTATTACTTGAATATATGTTATGTAAAGATGGAGTGGGAATATAGATTTCACCAGGATCTCTTGGATAACTGTGTAGACTGACTGTATGCACAGAACTGCAGGATTTGCTGCCTGTAACATTCAGCTGTTGAATGTACAAAGCCTGGACAGTTTTGTAAGATCTCCCCAATTTTGCCCCCAGATCTGTGGGTGTGGCATGTGTTCATGCATGCCATACCCATGTTTGGGATGAAAGGGAGGTGCTGAGGTCTTGCTCCCTGCAGGGTCTGGTGCCCTGCTGCTCCAGTGTCTCTCTTGCAATCCTTCTGTATTACTTAAATAATTGCATGCTTTAAAATCTGAAGCTCACTGTCACCTCTGGGCCTCTTCCCAGCCTGGTGCATAGGGAGCAACTGAGGCTTTAGGGAGTCCATCAGAAACCATCTGCAAAGACACTGACTAAAACAAGTTTCTTCTGGAGTTTCTTTCCGCAGCCTCTGGGGTGCTGTAGTTGGAGAGATTGGATGGGCACTTGTCACTTGCTGCCTGACTCATGCTGCTGCTGCTTGATTAATACCTTAACTGCGTGGATGCAAAATTGCTGGATGACTTTAAAATACTTCGCAGTACAGAATTTCTCAGCTGTGTTGGTCTCAAGGGCAGACCAGAGCACCAATAGGCAAACTGCCACATGCTTCAGCTGCTCAGAAAATTTCCCTCTGACTTCAGCAAAGGAGAAATGAAGGAGCTGGATAGGCTGATTGCTGTGGAGATCTTTACACTTCTCCCTACACTGATCAAATAGGAAAGAAATAAAGACACAGAGGAAACCCTCAAAGAACTATTAAATGAAGAAGAAAACTTTCCACTGCATGTGCAAAAGGAAAGTCATTAGATGGGTCTTTTTTTCTTTATGTTTTTTTTTTCTGTAATGTGTCTTTAGACACATTTAGAAACACAGAGCATGTGTTTATGCATATAAAATATACAAGGTATTGCATCTTCATGGGAAACATATAGCTGAACATGTTTCTTTTTCCCATATGTGGTTGTGAAATTGATGATTTTCTCTAAATTTTCAACAGCAGGCTGACGTTGGTTGCATTAGCTCCTTGCTTAGAAACTGCTCTTACAGAATCACAGAGTGGTTTGGTTTGGAAGGGACCTTTATGATCATCTGCCTCTAATCCCTCTGCCAAGGGCAAGGACACCTTCCACTAGACCAGGTTGCTCAAAGCCCAGTCCCACCTTGAGCATTTCCAGAGTGTCCACAACTTCTCTGGATAACCTGTTCCAGTGCCTCACCACCCTCATTGTAAAAAATAATTCCCCTTACAAGTGAAATAGGGGAAACTCATCTGGCCCCAGCCAGCGGAAGGCATAGCATGTCTTGCTAAGATCCTCGGCCTGTTTTTTTTCTCCCTGAGACAGCCAGTGCTGGCCCAGGCTGGAGCCAGGTTTCCCCTCCAAGCATGTCCTGCTGCTGGGCTAAAGCTGGCTTTTGTTGTCCCTTCAGTGCAGCGAAAGGAAGGCTGATGAGCAGTGAAACAGCTTGGGATGTTCACTTTCTGTAGTAGCCCAAACCCCTCAAATTTGTTCCACTCTGAATATCATTACCAGACTAATGGGAGCTCATACAGTAGGTAGAACTAATGAGAAATGTAATTATTCCTTCAGTCGTATTTGGGAATAAAACTCAATGTACCACAGTGGAATAATTCTTTTGAGAAACTAATGCAGAGTACACATACAGAGGCTTAATGAAAATAGACCACAATAAATTTGTGTGGTTTACCAGTCATTTCTCTGTCCATCCAGATCCCCCCCCCTTCCTTTTTTTTTTTTAATGAGGCATGATAGGTTTGTTTCTAAATGCCTTGAGTTTGCTTATCTACTTAAAGACTTTTAAGATGTTGTTTACAAACTAATTTACTGAACCTGCATAAGATTAATAGCATAGCCTCTTTGCATGACAAATTATTAACAAGTGACAAAAAGTAACTGCTAAACAAGTAGATTGTGACATGTTCATGGAAACCCACATCTGTATATTGATGCAGTTTTTGTTGCACATGGTTTCAGTGGCTGAAGTAATAATGGCCCTTTGGCTCACACTTTAAAGGAGTTTGTCTGAAATCAGGGAACAAAAGCAATTGAGCTGTTTTGTAAAGAGGAGTGAACTCTGAATGCAGAAAGCTGTGTTTTTCTATATTGGGGCTGCATGACTGCCTTCCAGGGTACCCAAGAAGTTGGTCGGTGAAGTTGGCTTTTACCACTTTTGAATGGATGAACTTCTCTTGTTCCTGTTTTCTCAACAACAGCTGTGCTGTGGCATCTGCAGGAGGAGGATTACACTGCATCTGGCAAAGGAAATTATGGATTAACTTGTGCATTATGTAGGGGAAACATTACAGGAAAACTGTGATTTGTATTTTACAAGGAAATAATCCTTTAAGTCTCTTAGGATTGTAATGACTCCTTAGTTTTCCTTCCCTTTTGGAATACCCTGTGAATCTTCAGGTCAGAATTAGTAAAATACAAAACAAAGATCAGAAGAATCTGAAACTCTTTTAATCAGAAAGGCCAATACTAGAAAAGAGATTGCAGAAATATTCTAGCAGTGACCAAAAAAAGCCCCACACAGTTGGATGCTGAGCTGTTGGGGTGCCTCCCTCCCTCCCTGACAAAAGAGCTTGGATTTTGGGAAGTTATACTCCAGGTGCTGAGTGCAGTCTGGGTATATCAGGATGCCTTTCTCCTTTATCATAGCGAAAGCATAATAACAGGGGAGTTATATTGGTTGCATAAAACCTGAAAGAAACTGGCTTATAGCCCACAGGTTCAATCTATAATTTTGATCATTAACACTGCCTAAGAGAAGTTGCTTGGAGGTCAGGAAATATTTTAGAGCTAGATGTACTGAAATATCCACTCGCTGTTGCTTTCCTAAGCTCCTGAGGCAGTTTTCTATTTCCAGATCATTGGATGCTGCTGCCTATAACTGTTCAGGTTTGCAGAGAGAAGATCTTGCCTTCATCACCCAATTTCTTAGATTTGCTCAAAGTACCCCTTCTTTCTTTGCTTCCCCTACATGTGGATTAAGGTTTTTTTAAAACTGTAGTCATTGAGTAGCAGTGGGAAATGCTGCTGAAAAAAAAAGTTTTGCTGAGAAGTGCTGCTCTATTCAGTCTTTGCTGTGCAACTATCCAGCATCAGTTGAGTCATTGCTCTGAAATGGCTTGTCCCTGTGGAAGTGGGATGCTGTACCCTTATGCAGAGCATCTTTCGGACAGCTGTTCTGTCTGTGGTGTTGTGCCTTTGCGCTTCAGCAAAGATGTCTGTGTAGCATTTTCCCTCTTTAGTGTGGGCATTACAAAGAATGGTGAAACTCTTACAGCTGTGCAGTGTTTGCTGTTCTCACCTATGTGCCATGTTGTGGGATCTGTGAAAAGTTGAAAATTAAGAAAATAATCTTTAACAATCCCTAGAAGTGGCGACATGCCTCATTCTTGAATGGGGACCCCAAGGACCAAATAAATATTTTAACATTAAGTCCAAATCTCTGCCCAGCTTGTTGGTGAGGTTAGGTTTACACGCACTCACAGCAGCTGCTCTTTTTACCCTCTTGGTTTAGACTGCCACCTCCTTCCAAGCAAAGCAGCAAGCTGAAAGGTAGTTCTCAGAGAATACCAGTTGTCAGATTGGGCCAGGGATCTAAATTTCAGTATGTCAGGTAGAAAGCTGACTGACAATGTTGGTTCAACTAAAACAGAGCATGACATCAGAGGATGTTATTTTCACAAGTGCAGCTTTTAGCAATAATCTTTATTTTTTTGACAAACTCTACTTTGACATTTATTTTGGAAGGTTTGCATTTTATTTTTTTTTTCTAAATTAATTCCTTGGCATCTGTTTTCCAGCCTAACAAGAAACAGTCAAATGACTGAATCTCAAAGGTTTGAGTACTTCACAGGGAGGAAAATTAACGGTTCTCTGTTAATGACTCATATTAGTCCTCTTTGGTGGTCCAAAGCGATGGATTATATTTCCCCTCCTCCCCCCCATTTCTTCCATATGCCTGTCATGGGGCTGCTTTTCTGATTGCTGGTTTTGTTGTTAAAAATGTCATTCTCTTTATTCACCCTTCTCCCCATAGAATCTTTAAAACTAAACGCAGAAAAAGTGGAATATACCTGTCATTTAGACCAGATAGAACAAAGGCTGATAGAAAATACATTCCTAGTTTGAAGAGGCTTCCCTGCTGATTTTGTTTATCAGAAAATGGCAAGTTTTGTTCCTAATGGACTGAAATTTAAATAAAATCTGACTCTGGAAATAAAAGCAGCCATTATGACAAAATAAAATTATATATTTTATAGGAGAAATTGAATTAAAATGCTAGTTTCCTTTGGTTAAATTCTTTTACATAAGGAAATGAATAAACGAGAGAGTGAAACAGAATGAGATAGAAAGCTGATTGTTGAAGTAAGCTTTTTAAAAATCAATAATCTCTTGTAATTTATATTTTTGAAAAAACTTTGAACAGACTTCCATACGATATCTTGAATTATAGCTGCATTTTTATGTTTCCTTTTATTAGAAGTTGAACTAGGGGTTAAACAGTGTTTTCCCACTGGGATTTCAGGTTCTTATCAGGCTGTGGCTTTGGGCTGCAACCTTCTACAAAAGAAAAGTCTCTCTAGAACCCGGGTAAATTGAACAATTTTATTCGTTAATATTTAATAAATAATTAATTAAAAAAACCAGGTTATTTTGACTGCCAGAATGGGAATACAACTATTATGGGAGATGGTGGAGCCAAGTCAGGGCCAGGGAAGGTGATGGTTGCAAGCAATCTACCTGTTTGAGACTCGGCTTCTAGGGAGGCAGTTCTTCTGATTTCAATTGGTTTAAGATTCAGATCCAAAGAAATAACAATTAGAACTAAAAAAACCCTATAAACACACAAGGTAACTTAGTTCATTACTGTATGCACCCACAGCAATTTTGCTAATCTTACATTAACATGGCATGCCTTGAAGGCATCCTTGCACTCCTTGCAGATAAAGAGATTGTCGCAATTTTCAATGCTGGTATAATTTTCCCTTAAAATACATGGCTGTGTTTTTTGATAGGCAAAATCTAAACTAATTAAATTTAAAGGGAAGACTGGAATTGTATGAAACAGTAGTAAACTTGGTGGAAGTATGTTCAAAGGCTGGTCATGACTCTAATTTGCAGACTTCTCACAAGAAGCAGGAGGTGTTCCAGGTGCAGAGGTAAAGAGGTTATGGCTGCTAGCGAAGATTTTTCCCTCCCCTTGATGTCCTACTTGGCTCCTAGGTGAGAGTGCATGGGAAATAAAATCCTGGGGTACTACAAATCCTAATTCAGGTTTGAGAAAGCATTAAAAATCCCAAAACACAGATTCTTGAATTTTCCACTGTCCCCTCAACGACTCCCCTCCCCCCCAAATTATGCCTCTTTACCAAGTGTAGCATTTCCCAGTGGGAGGATGAGAGGTCTGAGAGCACCAAAATGTTGGTTCCCATGCAGCTACTTGGAACAATGGGGAGAACCACCTGTTTTCATTGCACCTTGGTTTTCACATCTGTAAAATGGTAGCAACACAGCTTGTCTGTGATGAGAATGGCATTGTTAATCCCCACAGAAATCTCTACCACCCCTGAGTGTGAATAGGGTTATAATTATTGTTTGCTTTAAACAGCGGCTGGGGCAACCTGTTAGCAGATGCTTTAAAAGTGCTTTGAAGATGAAAATATCTAAATATTTTTATTGCTATTATTATTACAGCTGTCCACAGTGATTACTGTGTTTACACAGTGCCTTTCTGACATGCCCCTAATGACAAAATATCTTGAGGGCTGTGAAGGATTGAAAGCAATTCCTCTGCCCCACAGGAACTTGGTTTGGGGCAAAACAAGCCATGGTGCAGGGCTGGTGGTGCTGGATGGCCTCAGCCTTGTTTTCCCCCAGTGATATTCAGGAGAACGGAAATCCATGCGTTTTTTATCCTGTCAATTTTCCATCCAGTGAGTCTGTGGGATGCCATGGCTGAGTTTCTGCTGTGGCACAGCAAGACTGTTGGCTGTCACCAGTCATGCCATTGCACCAGTTGCTGCCCAAGAATTCCTCCAACAGTGCAGAAATACAGAATGCATCAAAGAAACTGCTAAAAGCACACTGATTTCTGTAGTGAGGAGTAATGTAATAGCACCTTACAGGACTTTACCTTAATTTTCTACTTTTTTTTTTTTTTTAATTTCATCTGACCATGGATACAGTTTAATAACTGGCTTAGCTGTTTCATTTTCAAATGAAGTCTAGGACAAAATTTAAGGCCTCAAAGCTAAATTTAGGTTCCCAGGCCTATATTTAGGCATTTGAACTGAAGTGGTATGGTGCTCCACCCTGGCACCCTGGTGAGCTGCACACAGCACCCACCAAAATCAGCAGATATGCAAGTGCAGTACACCTTTCCAGGTTACGTCTTCCATTAAGAACATGGGGTTTCAAGCCTAATTTTAGCAAACTGAGTTGGAGAATTTTGGTTCCTTCTTGCTAATAGTTGATGTGGAAAAGATCTGTTCTCTGACAGATGAAATTTAGTTTCATTCAATGAAGAACTGTTCTGCAAGAGATGGATATGTGACATAGGTTGGTGTATTCATGAGTTATTTCCTGGATGCAGTATTTCAGAGCTTCTGGTAGCAATGTCACGATGGATGGGGGGGGAGGGTGGTGGCCGCAGCTATTACAGCTGTTTTTATGCTCTGTCAGATGCTGGAAAATTCTCCTTTTATAAGTGGCAGAGGGTACTATCATGGCTGGTCCTTCTCCATCGCAAGCAGAGCAGGGAAAGGTCTGCTGCAAAGAATGAAGAGTAGAGGCATTGTGTAGACCTACTTTCCTAACAGGGAACATTTCGCTCAGGATACCAATGGGAGCAAGAAAATAGGACAGCTGTGTACCTGGAGAGGGAGATCCAATTATGGCACCTTGTATTCCATTTGGGGTAGGATTGATTTTGCCAAATGGACCAAAAGAGAGAAAAGGATTCTGGTTTGGACATCTGTGCATTTTCACCAGATGTATGGGATCCAGGCTGGGGCACTTCTAATGTTATTCTAAAGGATAACTGCTGGAAGCCAGCTTTTACAGGGAAAAGCCAGCTTCCAATGATGTTGCTCAATGTGCAGGATGTTGCTTGTACATGGGTGGGAAAATTCCTGCAGAAAGCTCTGCACTTGGTGGAGGACAGGAAGGTCCTTGTCTGCTGTGCCTGACTCAAGGAGTTGCATGCTTCCCTCTGAAGCACTAAATCTTTTGAAACACTTCAAATGCATTCTGTGGTCTCTCCCTTGTACAAGGATAATCAAAGCTGGACGAGTTGTTTACATGCTCCCTTTTAGAAAGTTTCATTTCCTCCTTGAAGATGAAACAATTCCGAATGTCTAATAGCTGCCTTGTAAGCAAGTCGTAAGTGTGTGTGTGTGTGCACAGTGCTCATCAAATGCATCTGTGTAGTGATCAGAAGATACAAAACTCCGTGTATGTTTGTGGGTGAAGTCCAAGTACAAACAAAGGCCCTGACAGTGTTTGCAGAAAATAAATTGCTCATGATAATGCTATTAATTCATCTGCTGGTTTTCCTGTTTCTAAACAACCCTGCACAACTGAAATCACTTGTATGTAACACAGCTAGTTAATATGCTGGTTGTGTTTTAACTCTTTCATTGCATAAGGATCAGTTTTTTCTTTCCCATTTGGCTTTTCTGTTGTTATTATTTTATATTTGATTACATCCTCTTGTATCTGATACTTACCAGAATTAGGCTCTCCTTGCCATAATGAAACCTCAGTAAGCCTAGAGTGCTTTGGCAAAAGTAACCTCAAGCTTGTTTGCTGAGACGGTTTTGCCAAGCCCACACAGCTCTAATTACATCTTTTTACTGGCCTGTTTTAAACTGTCCCCTCTTTCCAAAGTCTTTTGTGTATTATTCAGAAATATATTGTTACAATAAATACAGTATGTTTAGAATAAGTTTAATTGGATTTGGTAGCCAAGAAATTGTACATTTTTATTAGAGATACTGAAGACTTCTAATGGTGATAATATTTATACAGTGGTCCAGAATTGTTTGCATTTAGAAGAATAAATAAAATTAATACTATCCAAACTAGATAATTAAAATGTCAGTTGCAAAGTATCTTTAACTTGTTTTGGCTTTTGATTTGCATATTCCTTCCTTTACTTTGAAGACAAAGAAATATACTTGATACCAGATCTCCAACTCTCTAATATATCATATAGTAGACAAGTAGCTCCCTTTTGGACTGTATTTACAGTAAGATTGCAAAAGTGAACCCAAATTTGCATCTTTGGCCAGTGTTTTTCAGTGCACAAACATTTTCTGTTTGGATTTATCAGATGCTACCTTCCATTTTTGTTAAATCACAGTGTTGTGGATGTTCAGAGAAAAAAAAAAACAACTCAAAAAACCCCAAATATACACACAAACTTTTGAAGTTTGATGTGGTGCTTGTTAAAAGCTGTGAGGATAGATAGTTGTGGAGAGCAGTATCCATTCGTCACTGAAGCATCTTTCATTAGGTACCCATATTTCATTAAAAAAACCCCAAACATGCAAGACAAAACAACCGCCTGTTGTTATATATAACAACATATATATAACTTAAAAGTATCACAGACACAGATAGTTGGGTATGTATGTATGTATGAACATGTATATGCATAGAGGAGAAGTGGGGGAGAGAGAAATCTGTTAATCATAGACATTTAAGGCCTTTTGACATCAGCTATTGAAAATTTCCTGAAGAAGTGGACTTTGTGAAAATATAACACTGTTTAAAGTACGTTTGGAGCTTACTGGCAAGAATAAGATCTCAGAAATCAGAAATTACAATCAAAACATTTTGAACCTGTTGCTTATTCCATACCTGAAATTTTGTCTGTTTTTACTACATGTTCAACACTTCTTTTCAATGTGTAAGTTTGCAATACCTGGGAGTATGTTTGTGGTTTGAAGTAGCAAATTCTTTCCCTTATTTCATAAAAATGGACATTTTTAAACAAGCTGAACATTTTTTTGTCCCTGTTGTTCTTTTTTTAAACTTCTTTTTTTGTAACTGCACTGCCTCTGTTATGAATTAGCTGTAATTATTAATTATTGTTCTCCATTTTGGTCTTCTGTATGAGTATTTTGCAAATCTGTTGGGATTACTAGAGGTGAAAGGGTTGCAATGTAAATATGAAATCTTATTCCCTAGTATTTCTCAGTAGTTGCAAAACACAGATTTTAAATGAACAATTGTATAACATCCTAAATAAATCGAGTTGGTGGCTAACACAGCCTGTGTGTCTCTGAGACAAGTAGAGAAAGCAACTTAAGCTTTTTGGTTTTATATGTTATTTCTATTCTCAATTTTTTTCTGGCATGCTTTGTTAAGTAGATCTTCATTTCCAGAGACTGAAACATAACTCTTTTTTTTTTTTTCCTTGAAAATTAAAAGCTTCTACCTTAAAGAGTTGAATGATACATTATCTCCTATCTCTAAATTGAACCCATTTGGAGCTATTTGCATCCTGTAGAAACCTACAGCTGAGTGCTGTGCTCAGAGGTGTAATGACTGGTTGTCACAACACGCTGGAGGTGGCCCCATAACAAAATGATCCCCTGTCAATCCCCTTGCAGGAAATGCATTGGCAACCTGTAATTCAGCATCAGTATTAACATCCTGCCTGGGTTTAGTTAAATAGCACTTTCTAGGAAGTAGATCTGCTGAACTTCTGCTTAATAATGTTTTAAGGGGAATATTTGATGGAAGTTTTAGAAAGCATCACATGGGGTTAACAGTGATTTGTCATTTGTTTCTAATTAAAGGACTTAATCTCTTATCACTAGAACAGCCTATTTTTTTAATACTAAAGGCACAGATGTGAATGGAAACATATTAATGAGATGTCATACTACACAGTCATTTAGTGTTTTGTTTAACTTAAACATAGCAGAAAATGTGCATCTAAGTAGGCACACGTAATGACATTGAGATAGAATTATAATTTCCTACATTTGCATAACCTTTGACAGCATCCACTTTAGATCTACCTTGCAGTGGTTATTCTGTATTCAAAAATTGATATTAGTTATAGTAGTAAAAGGGTCTAAAATCACACAATTATTTTGTTTCCTGTCAAATAGCCTGTTGTTTTCCTTAATCTACGTATATGTCTGTTTGACTTTGTTGGTTCTTCTTGTGAGGGAAACAAAATCTGTCTAGTCTGGCAGTCATGGTTATCGTTCTTGCAAAGTGATGAAAAGCAAAGGCTAGCCACATCCGTAGGTACCATAGCAGTTACTGTCAGGTACATAACATTCACTTTTCTTAGTTTTCAAATATTTCAGCAGTAAAAAGGGCTTGAATCAGTATGATATTTAAGGCCCAAGGAGACCATTTTGTTCACATGGTCTGGCACAGACTGCGATACACCACTCAGTACTATCTTCACCAAGCTCAGATGACCCATGGATGACCTAGAGAGGGCAGTCATCTCCAAGAAGCCATTTTCTCAGTGTCATAAAGCAAGTTGGGCTTAGAGCAAGGATGAATGAGTCATTTAATGCATCAAAATCCACTAATGAACGAATTTTGAGCCTAAATATTCAGTTTGTATATTATTGGGAAAACCTTATGAGAAATGGAAGGTTTCGATCAGATTCAATTTTAACGCCGTTCCCTAAATAAATGTAACCAGTGAAGAATTCATCAAAGCTATACGTTATACCTTTTTTCACTCAAATAGATGTGTTAAACTGCTGCTGTCACCAGGCTGATGACTCCAGCTCTTCCCTAACAGCCTTGTGTGGCAGGACAAGTGTCATCGCTAACATCAGAAACCAGCAGTAGATAATGTGTATGTGGAAAGTGCCAGTCCAACTTCATTTACTAAGGAAACTTCGTCTGCTTTCTTGGCCAGAAGATTGGGAGTTAAAACACCTGGGCTTTATTTGGCTGGCTGTCTTGCAGTACAACTTGAGACAAAATTGCTTAAAGCAAAATTATGGACCACTGTAGTGAGTGTCAACATGTCTTTTCACTATGTCAGACCATTAGCTAACTTATGCAGGTATCATAATGTGAATTCAAGATTGATGCTTCTCTGTGGCCTTGGGTTTTTTTTTTTTAGATGACTAAGGAAGGATAAAAGTGATCATTACCCTGCCTGCCTTAATAGCTATAGTGAAAAAGTTTAGCATTGCTGTTGTCTATTGTGGCAATAACTCTGAAAAAGCATGCTCTTTACTTTTTACCAACCTTTTCATACATTTACCAGTAATCAGAAGAAAAGACAATCTGCTCCAGTTTTCACTTAAATAATGTATAGTTATCTCATGTTCAGAAAAGACTACATGGTTCTCCTGCTGGAGGCAATGTCAAATGGAGCAGTACTCGGGTGCAGGTAATCTTTTTTCCCTCAAATGCTTTCTTTTCCCATCTTGAAACTATCATGACAGGCAGCTCTGTTTTTCTTTCTAGTGCCAGGATTGTGGCTTCCAAGTCTATTTTAATGCTTTTCTCTTTCCTACATGCTAATTTTCCAGCTTAGAATTCTCACAGCTTCCTCTTTATATCTTCTCTTTCTCCACCATGCCTGTCATGGCCATTAGCTACCTTGATTACTGTAATCTTTTCTCCTTAAGCTTTTCATTCCCCTTCTTTATTCTTTCCAGAGAGCAGTTTCTGAAATACCTTGCTCTCCATCCTTATCAACACATTGCTTCTGTTTCCTCCCTTGTACTCTAACCCTCAATTCTCATTTCAACCTGGTAGTCAAGAAGGGGCTGTCCATAATCCTCGCTTCAACTACATTTCAGTAATTTCATTTTACTTCCTTCCTTTAGCTATTTATTTTTTTTCTCAACACATTCTTTTTTTTTTTTTTTTTTTTTTTTAATGTCTGATAGCCATTCATTTTTCAGTCACTGAGCTTTTTCTGTTCCTCTGAACTCCTTCAGAAACATCTCTTCCTGAAAGCCTTCCTACCAAGATCTCCCTGATAACTTACTTTACTCTTTTTGGTAGCCTCTTTCAATTCCCATCTGCATCTCTCTTGCATTCTGTTTTCACTGGCTTGGTCTGAAAGTATTCAGCGATGTCTTTGCAGCAGCATGTGGTCTAGGGCAGAGATGCTCATGTAAAGAGGTAGTTAAAGTGGACCATAAGAATGAAGTTTGTTCAAGGCCAGGGAGAAAATGTCCAGAATCACAGCAGGTGTCCATGAGAGTCAGAGCACTTTACAAAGTACTGTGTGAACTTATATTCTGAATGGTTGCCGTTTATAAGAGTGCTCTTTGAACATTGCGTATTTTTTGGCTGGCCTGAGTAGTTCTTAGACAGCTGGTGAAATGGCTCAGGAATGCTATATGAGGAGTGGCTGTAAAATCGAGGCAGAATAAGTAATAGTAGTAAATAGTGGACCTGTGAAGTATCATAGCTTGAACAATTATCTTTGTTAGGTGTCAAGGCAAACCATGAAATAGGTCCCTGAGAAAACAAAAGCTGAAAAAATATTTTTACCAGCACTACTGTTGTCTTTTAGTGTCTTCTACTTACTTCATTGCTAATGCTTCTAAAAGAAAAGCTTTTCAGACAAATGTCTAGAAGACAATGATTTCCTAATCAAATACTTATCGTTGACAATGGCAATGGGTAGAAAATAGCTAGTTTTTGGTAGTAATATAGTTTATGTGGTCTAGGCAGCACTTTTGCTGGAAAAGATTGCAGGTTAACTATGTAAAGCAAAGGAGAATCAGCTAGTCAAGTCCTTGGCCAGAGGTTTTGTTAGCTTTCTGCCAGTTGTGTTTTGAATACTTATTTTCTTTTCAGAAACTGTTGGTCGGATATGAAGAGAAGTAGTTGTTTGGCATTTACATTGCTGTTGTAAATGCTATGCATAAAATTAAGATTATTAATAAAACAGCTGCAGTAGAGTTTAGATAGCTATGAAAATCAATAGCCAAAAATCGTGAAAACTATAAAAATTAAAATTTGGTTTGAAAAAGAGCCTGTAATGTTGAGATCAGCTTGGTGTCTTTGCCACCAGACGCTTCTTTTGATGTCAGCTCTAGCAAATAACCCTTTATTTTAATGATTTTATTTTTGTGGAATATATATATGTATTTATGTGCTAGTAATGAGTAAAACAAATTATTAAATTGGTCTACATTTGAACAGAAATTCCTATATTTTTCCTCTACACTGGTTTATAGAGATTAAGAAGTAACCATGCTATTGTGGCAGACTTTATCAAAATGTAGCATTTGAAAGTAAATAAGGATTATTTATGTCAATATTCATTTGCTTTTAGTACAGTCACTCCATCTATCTGTTTGATCCATTGCACTTTTTTTCAAAGGATTTCTCAGTCAGTCAAAGAAAAAAATATTTGTTAAACGATTTAAGGCAGAAATACAATGGAACAGTCCTAATTACCTTAGAATAACATTCTGCACACCAGGTTGCATGAGTAAATCTTTTCACATGGGTAGGAAACGTCCCTTTGCTCTAGAGACTTTATCCATGAATGAATATAAAACCACATTTTTCCATACAGAATATTTGGACCACAGTGCCTGTTTCTCTTAGTGCTTTCCTTTGTATTTTTAGTGAAAGACCACTTGTAGTAAATGACTTTCCTTCTTTTATAACAAATTGTTTCTTTTGGCTGGTGTTGTTATGATAATTAAGGCTGTTCCTTCATAATTTCAAATCTTATTCTTTGCTCACTTGTATCACAAGTTTTCCTTAAAATGAAAGCAATGGCATGCTTAAAAAAATCCAAAGCCAGGTCTATATAGTAACAGCTAAGAACAACTGTAGAGCAGAATTAGGTTATTTCAATATACATTGGGTTTTTTTCATGTGACTCCGACCTTTGGCTCTTGCTGATAGTCAAGAACAGGTCATTACTAGAGGACTCCATAAATACCTTTCCCGACATTATGAAACGCCCTTTGAGGGAAAAGGACAGAAATGTGTCACTTTTATTTAGACAAATACTCTCTTTTCGTTAAAGTATTCTCCTTTGTTTAATGGAAAGATTGTGATACAAGTAAGACTATTTCAGGTTTTTTCATTAGCTATCAAATATAACAGCACAAGATGGCCTTAAAGCAAAACAAGAAATTAAATGAAAATTTGAGTGCTGATGTACACTGGCTAAAATGAAATTCTAGATTCAGATTTGGAGATGAGACCTATTGTTTTTTACTTTTTGGTGGTTTTATTTGAGTCATTTATAGGTTTTAATGTTGAGTAAAACTCAAAGGCTGCACCACAAACTGCAAAATCTTAGAATCATAGAATGTTTAGGTTTGGAAAGGACCTCAAGATCATCTAGTTCCAAGCCTCCTGCTATGAGCAGGGATGCCTCACACTAGACCATGCTGCCCGAGTCTCTGTCCAACCTGACCTTGTACACTGCCAAGGATGGAGCATTTATCACTTCTTTCGGCAACCTATTCCAGTGCCTCACCACCTTCACAGTAAAGGACTTCTTCCTTATAACCAAGCTGAAATTCCTCTGTTTAAGTTTAAAGCCATTACCCCTTGTCCTATAAAAAATAAACCTGGTGGTCAATTTGTCTATGATTCTGTATCTGTCCCTGTGACAAGAGCAAACACTGAAATACTTTTCCATTTTCCTGCGTGTATGACTGGTCAGACATGCTTCAATGGCAAAAAACTTTATTATCAGGGCTGTATATCTATCTATCTATATATCTGGAAAGTCAAATGTACAGTTTTAGTATTGCAATAACAAGAATGTTGGGTCACATAAATTTCATGTCCAGAGGGGAAAAAATAATTTTCTGCCAGCTGGAATGAAAATTATTGAACGTATTTCCTACATTTTTCTCAAAAAACAGCAGTGTAAAACCCAGGTAAGACAAATCTGTACAAAGTTGCCACAACCTCTCCGTGCAGCCTGAGATCTATGTCTGACCAAGAGACTGCCTGATCATTTCTAATGGGCAGAGAAAGTTGTCACCCCAGAGTTTACTAAACGTTTCTGTTCCCCTTTCTGCCCTCTGTAAAAGTTTGAAAAGGCTCATACATGGCAAAAAAGCAGTTGTATACAGGAAATGTAACTTGGCAATAAAAGTCTGTTTTGAAGTACACCATCGTTTCTGAATAAATATTTCTTTAATGCATGTAATTACTGGATCAGCAAAATAAATGTGGTCATGTCCTTGTAATTAATACATTGTCAAAAGTTCATTTAAGTGTAATGATTTCACAGGAAAAATGCTGCCTATGTAGTTTGTGCAATAATTCGTTAAAATAAGTGCAATACATATACAATTATTGGTAGATATATATTTTAAAGTCCTTATTATTTCTACATGCTATGTAATACTCCTAAATGGATTTTTTTTCATAAAAATAAAAGATGCTAAAAGTGCTGTAATAATATTTTTTTTCTTTTTGCTAAAGGGGTTTTCAAGCAGCACCACTTAGTACGGCAGCTGCAGTTGGCAAATATTTAGTTAAGAATTGTGTAATCATAGTTGGCAAAGGCTTGAAAATCCAGTGAGGAACGTGCAGAGAAGGTTGCCTGTTTATCCACTGTAGAAAAACAAAATGCTTATCCCAGGATTTGCTGTCATACTTCAGTTCTACCCAGAGCTGATTACAGGGCTGGGTTGAAGGTTACAGTTGTGTGGAGTTTTTAGAAATGGCAACAGTGTCATTCTTGATATTCAGAGTTTATTTAAAATAATTCTTCAGAAAAAAAGTATTCTGATTTTTCATGGCCAGTCTCAAAATGCTGGCTTTTGTTTGGTGACCTGCTTTGTTATGACTGGGAAAGCGGAGGCTGTGGAGCATTGATGTGACCAGGAATTCTAGAGGTAGCCATGGCCAGGTTACCTAGAAATACTGATTTGTTCTCAGTCAGCATCTACACATTATTGAATCCTGGTGAGTTGTATAGTTCAGAGAAATTTCTGTTGGTTTTATGCTGGCTGGAGGAAGGCTGATGGTGCCTGGTCTCGTACAAAATTTGTTAAGGGGCTTCTGACCCACTGCCACACGTTGAACAGTTTTCAAGTGGCAGAATGATATCTTACTGGCTTTGTGCTGTACAGTCATGGCACTTCTCATGTGGCAGTACAGCTCCTTAAGTCTCTGTATTATATTCTTGAACCCTGGTCAGATATTATTTTTTCACTTGATCATGCATATGAAAAATTAAAATCATATCTGACATCTGTCAGACGTCTAGTATATGACCCATCAAACACTGCATTTCAATGCTAAAAGTTATATTTGCTCCAGTGAAATATAAATGTTACTTAACTTCAGAAACAGGTCATGAAACACATATGACATCTTACAATTAAGCTACAAGATTCATTGACGAACATCATTCAAGTAGTACAATTATATGGTTACAAGAAACCATAAAAATGTTGTGATATGGTAGGGAAATTGGCTCCAATGGGTCTAGATTATATTTTGGCACTGAGACATTGCATGCAGTAAAAATAAAGCAATGCTGCTCATAAACAGAGGAACATTAATGTAGTGGTTTAAGCTTAGTCATAAATTAGAAAAGCATGTAACCGGCTTGTTCTCCACCCCACCCCCCCCCGGAGGAATGGGGAGGAGAATCGAAAGAATGTAACTCCCACGGGTTGTGACAAGAACAGTCCACTAACTAAGGTATAACACAAACCGCTGCTACTACCACCAATAATAACAATGATAAGGGAAGTAACAAGGGAAGAGAATACAATCACCACTCGCCAATCGAG
>WYDI02009499.1:52500-55341 GCA_009867235.2 Psittacus erithacus | reverse complement strand
GAAGCTGCTCTGAGGTCTCCACGCAGCTTCTCTTCTCCAGGCTGAACAGCCCCAACTTTCTCAGCCTCTCTCCATATAGGAGGTGCTCCAGGCCCTGATCATCCTTGTGGCCTCCTCTGGACTTGCTCCAACAGCTCCATGTCCTTCTTATGCTGGGAAAATAACGGGCAGAGACCCTGCAGTGCCAGCCCAGGACAGCGCACATTTAAAACAAGTACATTCAAGCTAGTACATTTAAAAAAAGAAGGGGGAAAGAAGGGGCAGGGGGGAGCGCGGAAGCATTGCACGGGTTTGGTATCTACCCCAGGTTTCTCTGAGACTCCTGTCAAACAAAACCCCCTCGTGAACACCTTGACAACTGGCACGTTACACTGTCAACTCTAAACTTCTGATGAAAACCACATATGTACATAAATATATATGTCACCCCAAGGAGTATAAGAATATACTGGTACTATGTATTTCTGTGCACCGGTTCTTGAGAGTGTGAGCCACAACAACAGAGGCTGTCTTGTATACCCGCACGTATACTGGCTCATGTAAGCCCAGCAGGAACTTTTGCTCTTATTCCAAACACTTTTCCCTACAAATCCCACAAAAATCAGCAACCCTTCCCTACATTATTCAGGATCTTTCTTAGCGCGCTTCAGATACTCCCTTGTCAAACCACAGTCCACGATGTACTTTCAGTATTTAAACCTTCATCCCAATCTGGGTTGCAAACAAGGTATTTCTATGTCAGAATCTCTACATTTCCACGCTGCGATAACCTTGCTTGCGTGCCTATGTTACACACTGGAGATACCTTTCATTTCTCCTCAATGGGAAGAGAATGGCTCAACTGCAGATCACAGATCTTAAACAACCGGAGTCAAGTTGCAAAAGCCTGTGTTAGCAGGTCAACAGTTTGAACTCCTTTCTCTACACATCTTCACTTGCCATCAGGTCAACACAAACATTGAAGGGCTGAGTACAGCTGTGAACAAAGCAAGCCAGTGCTGGTGAAGGGGCACAAATTCTTCCCCCTCACACAAAGTGTCTCACACGTACCACAGCAAAGTTCCTGAATGCTGGGGCTACTGTCCCTCTGCTCAGACAAAATCCACCTGATGGTGGATCACAGAATCATAGGATCCAGCCCACAGGTCTGACAACTCCCGCATGCTTTATCTGCTGGCAGTGTTGGATGCTGTCAAAATCCCTCTGCAAGGCTGATTCCAACCCTCCACATTTCTCATAATACTTCTCAGCAGTTTAGGTTTCATTCCTACCAAATCTTGTTCCCTGAGGCCTGATGCTTCCAAAATATTGTTTTCTATCACCTTCTGGCAGAATATTTTTCTCCATTATGAAAAGGATTACATATATTCCTTAAAGTAGCAAGCATTTAGAATAGTTCTGCCCAAGTATTGTCAATCACTATGTGAAATAAAGGGAATCTGAAATTCCCTCAGCAGTGGCAGAGCTCCAGATGCCATAGTTTTCATAACTTTCTATACATTATTCTGGGCATCTTGAGCTACAGAAATTTGGGGTCTACAGACTAGTCAGATATAGAAAGACCAGCTAAACATTGGCACAGAGACCTGTGATTTTGCCCTTAACACACAGTTTGAGAGAAGCATTATCCAATATGCTCCCAGCCTGGATCCAACTGCTTGTCTTAGCAGCACACTATAAGGCCTACACAACAGTATAACTTTGGGATTCCCAAGGTGTGCCTATACAAATATTGTAGTTTGAATCAGGAGTGTTTTGGAAGCTTATGTCCTCTCCAACCTTAACCATTCTATGACTCCAACCTGGAGGATGCTTTCAGGAGCATCTCTCATGCACTCTGCTACTGGGAGATAGCTTGAGACACCCAACTAAACACTCACGTAAATACCCGTCGAAGCAACAATTACAATTCTTTCTTTACCCCCAGACTTAACATCAGCTAAGAGTAAGTAGGAAACAGCAGGAGGGTCATATATCATGTTCTGCTTTAACAAAAAATCTGGACTTCAGGCTCCTGGAGCTCAGGAGAAATTCCTTAACTTCCACCAGATGTAGAATACGTATTTTCCTTTCAGGGCAGTTGCTGGAATGAACATCTGACACTGAACAGTGAATGCTACTGCAGGCCTGATTTCATCCAGTCCCCAGCATCCTCTAAAAAAGGTAAACAAACACTATGTAGAGAGGATTAATGATCATTAACCCTTGTTTTCTTATGAGATCTGGGATAATTCAGTGAAGACTGAGAAGACGAGGGAGGCAGAAATTAAACTAAACACTACTTTCACTGACCTTACATGCCTGGAGACTTGCTTTCATATATGACCTAGGTGCCATGATTAAAGAACACAGGGGAGGCAGAGCCCCACTGCAGCTTTCAAAGCACACTTACGACATTACAACACTCAGCCATAACAGGAGAAGGCTACACCTGGATCAAATGGATTCTTACTGACCATGGCACAGAAAGTTAATGTAGGAGCCAGCCTCTGCCCGGAAAAGAAACCACACTTGTAAGTACCACAGATCAGGATCCTAAGTGTATATATATAATTTTTATATATATACACATATACACATACACACATACATACACAGTTATGTATACTTATTTTATATATATACTTATATTATACTCATTTATATAGGTGTGTATGTATATATATGTATACTATATATATAAGTATCCTGTGCCCACGTTTCCCCACAGCATTTTGAAATCCATTCTTAAGTCTGTAAATCTTTCAGTTTCACTGATGTTAAATAAAGGGAATTGAAAATATATCTTCAAATCATTAAAATAAAAATATAAGGTAGATAATAAAGCACAGAATTTTATAC
>WYDI02009499.1:0-47500 GCA_009867235.2 Psittacus erithacus | reverse complement strand
TCACAGTCTTTAGAACTCCATTATTAATGCACACAACCTCACAATCAAAGAGGATAAGAGCACAGTTCCCAGATGCCAATGATTTGATCCTATCTTATTTGGCTGTTTACATTTAAATAATGTGGCCGTATAAATTTAAATAATAAGAACCACCAACAGATGGAATGTAGTGAAAAAAAGGTGCCTTCGACGAGACCCTGAACATACACTACACTGTGCTTTACAATTTATTTGAGCAGAGCTCGTATGAAAAAAAAGGGGGGGAAAGGAAAAAAAAAAGACTCATTTCTTCTGCCATTATGGAAATAAAAGGACTAGTGCTTTAGTTCGTTGCTAGCACTGCCAAAGAAACATGCAGTTCTCTAACCTCCAGTACAATGTACCCATAAGGTACCAAGCATCAAAGCATATTAAAAGATATTAACTGCATATTTGCTTATGAACAAGATAAAAAGCTGTAGGGCCTCCAGGTTCTCAAGCTGTGAGTGGAACAGCTTTGCAATTTGCCTGCAAAACTGCATTTTGATCTTAATGAATATAAAATGGCTGCCATTAAAAGTAAAACAGATTATTTCAGGTCTTTTAGGGCCCATAGCTCTTTGACGGTCTTGGAGGGGCACTATGATCTTTCATTAAAATCTCACAGCAGGACTCCCTCACCAGCAAATCAAGCTTTGCAGTCGAGGAGATTGGCTACATTTAAAAGTAATTTTCAGAAATCTACACAGATTTTCAATTTGGTAATGAAAGCCATAAGAGAATGCAGGCAGCATTTTGTTGAATATTGTTACTAATCCAGCGCTCACATTCGTTAGAAATTAAACTGCCCCGTAACTATCACTCTGATGGCAGCCTGCCATTTCGGCTCAGTTGTAAACTCCATTTGTTAATGAGTAGCATGTGCTAATTGTTGTCAGCAGCCCTGCCATACATCCCTTCCATAACAACATATTTTACCTGCTGAAAGGTGTTACCTCTTGCACTGTCAGCATCCACTTTAAGAGAAGAAATCTCAGAACAGGATGAAAAAAAAACCAGTTTCATTTGGAATAGCATGAAGTTAAAAGCATACATCTTCATATTGATATCCAGCCCCTCCTAGCACCTCACTCTGCATATGCTACTTCTAACATTAATACATTAAGGTAAGACAAAGAAAGATGCTGTACGCTATAATGGCACACGGAACAACAGAGGTAAATTCTCTATATTGTAACGTAAAGTAAGGGATGCAGCTCCCAGTAAAATGAAGTTGAAAGGTTTGAAAAGTTAGAGTGATCATATCTCATTATTGCAAACAATGTAAGGGGGGGATTAAAACAAAACCTGACCTGGAGCTGCAATGAAGCCGGATTGGGACAAGTTAGTGAGAGCTGATGACTGTGCTGCCCTCAGGTGGAAGGTCTTGTCGGGAGGGGGAGGCCTCCCCTTACCATGCTAACCCAGAAAAATAAAGATAATAATAATAAAAGAAATAGAACTCAGCTTTAGTGGGTGCAACAAACAAAGATACTCCAAAGTGTGAGCAAGAAGGGTTATAATACATGAATCCTCAAATAAACTAAATGCGAATTGAATTACGGCAGAAGAGACCCATTTTCATCGAGTGAATTGTAAATTGGGTTTGTTTCCAGTTCATATTTGAAATGCGAGGTTGATGCTTGGCTTTTCATTTTATTTTTTAGCTGGGGGGATTCTAATGGAAAATACTGACTTGAAATAACTAAAGCCTTATTGAAGAGCCCTAACACACACACCGTGCGACTGACACGCATTCTCTGAAGCGTATTTGGTATCACTGCATCGAGCAGATTAGTTGTTCAACTGCCATAAGCGACAATATCGTATACTGCTACATGTTTAAAATTATTCAAATCACTTCTGTACACATACATGGGGTCTTTTAAAACAAACAGGGGTTTTTTCCAGTCTGCAGGAGCAATCAGAGAGAAGCGATATCACAGGGTATGCTGCCTGACAGGAAACTCTCTTGTGAACTTCTTTCGTGTCCTCATTCAGGAATGGAGTGTAAGGATTTTCCTGGGGGTTTTAAGGGTGCACAAAGTACCCACAACAACTCGACAGTAACAAGACACTTTTTCACTCCAGGGTAGCCAGCTAATCGGGGTTACAGCATCCCTCAGATTGCTCTAAATGGAGTCCAAAGCAGAAAATCAGCAACTTCAGTTTCAGAACACGCATGAATGATTAACCACCACATCCAAGTGACTGGAAAGACGAAATATGAGGGATCAGTCCAATCTGCTGGAATCTGAAATGGTAATTTTTTACCAGTTTTCTTGCTTTTTTTTGGGCCAGAAGCAGTAAGCTGGAATACCTTTACATGTCATTTTAGAGCTTTCTCACCACTTTGGTTTTTATCAGTTTAATTTTGAGAACAGATAATTTTTTCAAAGCAAAAAGACAGCAACAAAAATGTGCTGCAGGTTTGATTTGGGGGTTTGACCTCCTATACTTTCCACTTAGCTGAACACTCCATTTTCCAATACGTATCAGCCCACAGAGCAACATGGAATCTCCTTTTTCTTCTGTAACCACTGCAGAAGCAGCAGGTGAATCTGCAAAGCACCAGTTTGGCAAAGCTAGGACAGAGAAATGCTTTGCTGACTTTGGCAGAAACACCCACTAACCTAATCTGGGCTACTCAGACAGGCAAGCTCAGCCTAGATTAGACTGAACCACCTATGGGCTCGAGCTTACACCAAAGAATGGTGAAACCTTGCCTTTTTCCCTTGAAATGCCCTGTAGAACAACTGTAAACCCACAGCGCATAGTGACTGGTGTTCAAACTGGTCCAGAGAAGATGGTGTTTGAGCGCAGGCAGGAAACACAGTGCTCTCATCCATTTCAGAAGTATATTTATAAGGCTACAGTGCAACTTTAAACTGGTACCAGTGTAGCTGCGGCAATGCTGAGCTATACATGGTTCCAAAAGTACAACCAGGAAGCAGCATTAATATTGATACGGTCTCTGTGATGTCTGCAAGGCCATCTGCATACAGTGGACTTCAGGCACATTGATTTCAGTTACATCTTCACCAGCATTGCAGATGCACCCCAAAACCACTTCTGCTAAACCAAGCCATGCAAAGGTGCTCTCGGTGCAAGCTCGAAAGTGTGACTGAGACTTAGCACAGTGCTGCTCCCATGCTGTAAATTCACACCTTAGCTTGCTGCATGCTAATATCCCTCTGAATGGGGATGAGAGAAAGGGAACAGCTCTGCATGGCAACAGTCCTGCAGGTTCCTGAGCACATGGATAAATTTAAGCTGGTTTTCAAACATACAGTTCAGGCTCAACATGTATGGGAACTTACACAGTTGGTTCTGGCATTGCCTATTATTAGGCTTCAAAGCAGTGTTTGCAGTGAAGGTATTGACGAGAACAAGGGGTCAATCACATGAATAAAGCTTTGTAAGGTTAGCTCTTAAATTAAATTCCTTTTTCTACAATGACTCAGCAGTTTCTACAATTAAAAAATATTCCTTTTTTCTCTCCTCACAATGTTGCATTTCTGAAAGCAAATGGCCCTAACTACATCTTTGCAAACTTGGTTTTCCTGCACAAAACTGTGTATTAATTACTATCTCTCACAGTCAGTGATCCATTTTGGGAGACCTAGGAGAAGTGACACACCTTATACCTTCTTATATAAGGGCAAAAAAATCACTTCCTTTTTATGTATGTGTCACGTTCTGAAATAATTTGGCTATAAAACCCCCTAAAAATCATGTTTACCTTACCCTGATGCAGGAAAGGCATTCATTAGATTAAATTTCTAGTGTAATTTCCTAGGTAAAAAAAACCCGGCCTACATTTAAAAACGTGACAAAAAAAAAGCCTGAGTAGTTTGGGGGTTTTCCATTCTGTATCTATTCCCCAGTCCCTCTCGCAGGAGCCTTCCATTCACACATTTTGCATCCAGATGTTACTGCTAGTTGTGGAACTTGGTGAATTAGCTCAGGATTTTGACTGCCATTTCACATTCCTGAGGAAACAGGCCCTCCTGAAGAATTAGCTGTCTTAAGTAGAATAGCTGGCAACCAGGGAGGAGGAGAGAACAGGAGCAGGGTCAAAAGGAATGGGAAGAGGAGTGGAAAGCCACATAAACTTATAAATAAGACTCTCCCATGGTGAGAATTTCAACTAAACAGTAGGAGAACGGAGCTAATAAAGCTGGGGTGCAGCATGGCATAATCAAACTCACGTTTTCTAACCACCAGATTTTGCTTTCCTCTTCTCCATACCCTTTATACAATGCTTTTGACTGAGGTTTTCTGAACAGCCCCATCCAGAAGGAAAACTCCAGAAGAGCAAATTAAAAGCTAAGCCAAGTGTCAGAAACCTTTCAGAAGGATACAACACCTTCCCAACCTACACAATCTCTTTGTATACTGAAGGGTAACCCAATGTTGCCTCCTATTGCTTGATCTGGTCTGCAGGTTTTTCTTTGAGCATGCCCCACTGAAGTGATGCAAACTCCCAACATGACCAGATATAATACTTTAGATTCACTAAACCACGTGGATTCAAGCTGGAGTCATGAGTTCAGATCTTCCTTGGTGGAAGGTTTACCAGACAAGCAGCAGCCATACAGGGACTATGAACAGACTGTGAACTTGATCTCACTGAAGTGTATGGCAAAAATCTGACTTCAATAGGGACCAAATTTTACCTTACAACCTGCCAAAAGAGAGAGAGGGAAAGAGTAATGTCAAATATTATTGAGACAGAAAATGTTTTGGAGCTCAAAAGCTACAAAATAAGAGATCTGTTCTTATCTCCCCCAAAACAGCCCAAATTGACCCTATATTTTTAATGGCTAAATCAGCACAAAAAGGTCTACCACCCGATACATGTCTTGGTATATAATGGTGGAGATTTAAGCAGAAACTGAAAAACTGTATTTAAACCTATTAAATCAGTAAAATATCAGGAAAATACTTCTTTTTCTTATTCAATCTCCTGCACTCAGTGCACCTTAAAACCAGTGAGGTCGACAGCTTCCCAAACAAGTCCAAGGTCCACAGTCTGTAACAGGGCTTGCTACCATTCTAAAACACAATGAATCTTTCTGGATGCATTTCAAACCTGCTTTTTCTTCCTGCTACACAGTTGTCTGCAGACAGCCTAGCTTTTTTCCAACCTTATCTATTATTCCACAAAAAGAATTATTTCTATAGAAGCTAATGCTTCTTTTCCCCAACTTTTTATCATCAAGGTGACTTATAAACAGCTGCAATAAAAATGGTTGTGCATTGGGGGTTTTTTCCCCCCCATACAAAAGCATTCTCAATAATGTTTCAGAGAGAGCAGAGGCGCTAAAAGATACGTGACATTCATAGATTTCACCCCTGAAGCCACAAAACCCACACTAGCAATTTCTTCATTTGACCAAAATGAATGGTCATCACAAAAACAAATGTAAGTTTGGTATCACTGATTTGGCTGAGACAGCTTAGGGGCTTGAACTTAATAGACTTCCCCTGACAGATTAGGATCTTCTGGTACGTCTGCATCATCCTGTCACAGCAGATAGCCAAGTCCAAACCACAGGCATGGCACTGCCCTTGATCCATAACCTTAGAATACAAAATAACTGGCTAAAGAATGTAATAAGACTCCCAAAGAAATACCTTTGAAGACAGTATTCATTTTACTTGGTGGTCTTTTATAGAGGGGGCAAAAAAAGAAGACAATTAAGCATTAAGAACTGATTGATGCTTAAACAAAATGCCTAACAGTAAAAGCACATTTCTATATTCCAAAGGACCAGGCAAAGCTATCCCTAAGAAGGGATTAACTACTATCAGATGATATTACTACTGGATTAATGGTGTTTCGCATTCACTATATTTGTATATTAAAAAATATAATAAAAAGATCTCTTTTAAAGAGGATATAAGTGATTTGTATAAAACCTAAATGCCCAAAAACTAGATTTTATGTTTATAGTAACGTGATGGATAGTATTCTCTTCATCTAGGCATCTTTAAATGAAGTAATTTTCCCCCCTTTGTCTGAAACCAGCCCTTGCACTTCAAGCCAATTGTTTGGAGAGTACCACAGCCCACAAAAACAGGAAAGCAATGTGTGACTCCAGAACTGATGCTCCATATTCCAGTGGGTATTTTAAGCTGTTCTGATTTGAGAGTTGTTTTTGTAACAGACATACTAAAGGTGATCATTTGACTTTATTGCCAGTCATTGCTGACTGAAATATTTTGCCAGATGAAAGTAATTACTATGACTATATTACTTTCCTCCCCTGCTCAGTGTATTTTAACTCAGATATTCAGAGTGTGAAATTCTGGATTCTCATTTGCAAAAAGAAAATCACACTGCGCTGTGCTCTGGCCTTAATTATGTAAAGCCCATATAGATGGTATCCGGTTTCCTCCCCTACCTGTATATCTTACGTCTACCAAAGGTTACACGGAAACTCCAATCTTGATACAGAACCGTGCAGATGACAAAGCTCAACGCCATACTCAGATATTTGTGTTACAAATGAGAGAAAAAGAATCTGCTTCCACCAGAACTGAATCACTCAGGTGAATTTTTTAAGAGGATGCAAGAAACAGCCATATCCTTACTCAACATTCGCTGCTACCAGCCAAAATTATGCACTAGAGAAAACAATTTGTTGAGACATCCTCAGGATTATATTCCCCGGAGATGGAAAACAGGCCTGTGTTTCCCTCGCAAAGCCACGTCTGCTTGCAGCAGACTTTTTTCAATTCAAGCCATAGTAATACGTGCACAATAAACTCACTGTTATAAATATTTACCATAATATTCATCATCTTGGTTCTCCTGCTACCCTAACCAGCAGCCATAAATCAGGGGAGGTATTCTGCAGGAGCTGCAAGCTGCTGTCATTGTATTCCTGGAAACAGCCATCCAAGAGGAGGCGAATGACACAGGAGACAGCAGGAATTGTGGTAGACTGCACATTTCAAACTGCTACATACCTTCTACTCCACTTACAAGGTAAATGTGGCATTCTGGGTTAAAGATGAGCAGTGGGCACAGAGATACTGGTGGGGTGGCTAGCAATGTATCTGGCCACAGGAAGGCTTTTGGGTTTATCTTGATGGAAGCATTTCAGTATTTGGGAGAAGCTGCACTTAAAGGAGTGAGAGATGAACCCAAACTCATGAAAAAAAACCTCTTTCAAACACACACACAAATCCTTCTCTCTTTCTTCCTCTCTTGCCATGTATTACCAGTATTGGCAAGTGGCAGTGAAGTTATGCTGTGCGAACAACATTTTCTGCCAAAATTACAGATGTCCATTTCAAAACTCGCCATCTTTCCAAAAGAGAGACCTACACAATTGCTACCATCACAGCCTGTGACACCTCCAGAAAATGGCACAGCAGTCCCATTCATCGACACTGGATGAGGGTAAAAAGATTCTAACTTCCCAACTGCTCTAGAGCTTTTAACTATCTCTATAACCTCAGCCACTGTGAGCCCAAGTACAGCTTCATGATGGCTGCATGAATTTCAGTTGCATTCAGTAAGGCCCTACCTAAGGAATGTAACAGCACTGGAATGAAGAAATTAGGTAGACAACAAACAGCTTAAAACTAAGATGAGGTGCTTCTACACACAGAGCATTCTTTTGCTTAAGCTGATATCTCCATTTCTTTGCCTTAAAAGAAAAGTAATAATCTTATCTTGGTTAACTGAAATATCATGAACTGTATGTGCGGTTCAGAGGAACTAATCACAGCTACCAAAAAGCAAAACCTCACTCTTCCTTGTTGTATTCTATGCTAGTCTCCATCCACACTCAACAGTGCTAGAAACAGAGGAGTGGAAGATGTATTTACCCACATTATTGTGGTATTTCACAACAGAGTTTCTGTAGTCACTCAGCCTCCAAACATCTACCTACTGTAAATGCTTTAATCTCAACCCTTAGCAGGTAGGACTTTAAATCAGGTTTTCTTCTGAAAAATTTCCATCAGCATTATTTGTTATTGAAGAAAGTTAAAATAAGATTACTTACAAAAGGTAATTAAGCAGTATAATATAGTAATAAGTGGAATGAACAATACGGAGTTGCACTAAAATATACGCCTGGTGCAGTAGAGGACTGGTGTTTCAGGAGATTAACAATTATGATCACCAGTCCTCTTCTGTTTCTGTAATACTCCACACAATCTTTTTTAAATTACTTTATTAACCTTTCCTCCTCGCACAGAAGTGCCCGATTATAGATAATATTTCAAAATCATCTGAAGTGTAAGTGTGTTTGATTTGCTCAGTAATTATTTGTCTACTTTATTACATTGACCAAGCACACAAGCTCCTTGACCAGTTTTATTTCAAGTCCAGTTAAGAACAGGGTCGTATCATTTTGTGCAATCGCTCCCTTTGGGCCCCAGAGTACCTGAAATTTCATACGGGAGCCAGTAACGTGGACATGCATATCTCCCCCTTTAACCATGCAGGAATCAGTGTGATGGCATTTGAGCTTAAGAGGCCGGTTCATAAGGGAAAGGCTTTAGTGCACACATGAAAGAAGTTTATTCACTGTACTGCAGACCAAAGACATTTAAGCACAAGCATGAAAATTTGCCTTTCTAAACCTAAAAGGGTGTAAAAACCCAATATATTTGTCAATGCATGCTCTTCCATGATAATTTATTCCCAACTTTTCACACAACACATTATTTCAATTTAGATCTGAAGTATTAGCCCATTACCAGCTCCGCTACTATCTGCAGCTTCATGCTAAACATATGGTGATCACAGACAAATATGCATTGCTTAAAACACAGGCCTGGAGAAAAACAAGCGAGTGTGAATATCAAGAATGCAATGGAAAAAAGTTTTCCTGCTCTAACTCTGCAGCTTTGGAGGAAAGGAAAATAATATTTACATTTTCTTTTACAGATGAAAATGCAATGAGATGAAACACGGTACACAGTTGATTCCTGAGGGCCACCACTTGGATAAAAGCATAAAGCCTGGGGACTTTGTTTACTGTCCACAATCAACAAATCCTGAAATCTCCATATGCAGCAGGTTTCTAAAGCTCTGTTAGTAATACTGTATATTGCTGGTCAACTCAGTCACCCATAGAATTACAGTGGAGGGTATGGATGCCAGTATTTTAGACCCAAACCGAGCATAAAAAACCACAAAGTAAAATTCAGTGTCAGCACAAAGTTGACAGCGAATGATTATAACAGCTTCGAAGCTTGAAAAAGAGTGTAAATAACTAGGATCCCCCGCGGGCTCACTCAGCCTGCATACATAACAACTGTGATGGACAGCCACTATGGTAAAGTACAGGAAAAAAAAGTCACTCTGCAAAGATGCAAAAATTCCTCCTGCAACGAGTCTTAACTGTCACCTTTCTGACTAAATCAGCTGCTTTCATAGAGAAAAAGCATCTGCATTGGAAGGCGCACATTTGCAGTACAGGCTGCTACTTGGAACACGTAAACCATTAATATATTTTCCAGTGCTAATAAGCCCCAAGAATCTTTACTTCTGTACAACAAATGATTCAAAGCTACACACGTTACCAACTCCTTTCTCTCAACCATCACCCAATTAACTAAAGTAAAGAGACAACCCACACCAACGAGCAAAACAATTTCAAGCAAGGCATGCACATGGACATGAGAATGAAAATAGTCTTATCTACCAAAAAGTACCACCCGTTTGCCTTAGGAGTTTGCTGCTCCTACATATGTGCATACAGAAGGATGCATGCACATGTAGTAATGGCTTTAAAGTGCCTGCAAATCACAAGTAGGTAGATGCATGGGGTCCTCAGACTCTGTCAGCCATGTGACAGCACTGTGATTATGTGGTCCCTTCACAGTTCTTGGCTGTAAGCTGGGAGCGAGGGAAACAGGAATTAACAACAAACACCAGCATATGCCTACAAATTACTGCATTTTTTAAACTCAATTAGCAAGCAAACTACGTCATTAACTAACTCTCTCTTTTTTTCCCCCATTATTTGTTCCATGAAAGCTTTCAATTTTGGATTTAAAAACTCCCTGGTATTAAAACTTTCCTCTTTACCAATTTAGGTTATATTTATCTGAATTTCAGTAGTTGCCTTGATACCAGCCATTGGCCATTGGACTATTCATTCTGACAGCTTGATTTTAATTTAAGCTGAACGGTAACTTGTGACATAGCAGAGACACTTGTGATGCTCAGGCAGTATCTACTGAGGAGAAACAAGTATATCCAGCAAAGAGAAAAGAAAACTTCTTTCATGAGGATGTAAATCCCCATGATTGAGTTCATGGTGAGCTATGGAAAACCCAAACTTCTAATTCTCCAGGATACTAAATGCTCTCTTCTTTCATTGAGCATAAAGAGGACCAAGTGTTCAACACTTTGTAGGTTGTGCTCATCAATTTGGTGAATCAAACATGTAAATAATAGGTTTATAATTTCATGAAGTGAAAACCTCACTATTGGCTCTCTGAAAATCCTGAATATTTCCAAGGATGACCCTCAGCAACGGGCTTCATTTCACCCACAGCTATACAATCCTCATGTTTTGCCGGCACTTTTTGATCTTTCTACTGCTGTTTATTCAGAAGCGTGCGATTTCTTTCCTCACTTGAAAGAACAGTGATATCCAAAGGGCATTGCTGAAAGCCAGCACAGATGCAGCTATTTGGTTTAGGCCACTTTGCTTTCTTTGTGCTGTTAAAACGTGTCACATGCCGGAAATGTTCCCTCAAAAAATTAATTAGACTATGTGAATGGTGGGATAGGCTCATCTTGCACAAACTTCTGCACTGTTCTCCTGTTCAAGGAGATACAAGTCTCTACATGACAGCTGACTTGGGTGAAACAGCAAACGAAGGTGGGCACCCAGTGCACTGGTTGTGGGCTGTTAAGTATACACTTCCTTTCAACTTGACTGACAAGAGGCTAGCTCAGTAGACAGCCTAAATAGTCCTCTGCACCTCAGCTTACCTGCATGGTAGTGGCAAAACAATTACTGGCCTATCAAGCTCAGCTTTTTAGTTCCTTTAGAAAGAAACCAGGTTTAGAAGATTAAAGATATGGAAATTCTGCCCAATTTCACAATTTACATCTGACCTGGTAGTTGCAGTTCCAACCGAAAGAAGCTGATTGCTCCTTTTATGTTTTATCTTGACACTGCGATAGTAGGCTTAAGAAAGTGGGACAATAATGAAAATGCATCTCCTTTGAAACCAGTCTTACTAAATCCACTGACTGCAGGCAAGTTCTTCCTGACTTGGGCCAGAGGCCTTTGCAAAACTCTTAGAATAACAGGATACAGCAGCAGCAGAATTAAACAGTTGTATTTATAGCAAAATATTCCACTCTAAAAAGGGAAAATCAAAGCTGTCTTTTAACATTTCTTCCTAGGAGTGACCAACAGAGCAGCAAGCAAAGCAGTACTTGCTAGCCATGCTAAGTGAAGCTGGATTTGTAATCTCACAGAAATAAAAGGCAGAAGAGTAGATATACGAGATACTATTCTGTACCAGAATTAGCATAACCCAGCACATCAGAATATTAAAATTTAACAGGGATTTCAAACCATCCTTGTATCATCAGCAGAGTCATGTCACAGGTTTCTTTATTGGTTTAGCAGGATAGGTATAATTGTATCAATATTTTAATGCTTGATGCATATTGTCCATGATAAATTGCTTGCATAAATAAAAAAGCACCAATATTCAATTGCCAATGAAATAATCACACATCCTAGATCTTTATTATATCATGCATTATTTAATTACAATAATCAGAATTCTTCTGAAGGTAAAACAAGATTAAAAAGGTTTTGTTTTATTGGATCTATATATTTGATTTACACTTTATATGTTAGCTTTGCATTAAGAATTTATAAGGCATCAATTCAAAGGGTGATATTACAAGAGTTTATTCCATTTGCAATTAGTACAGTACTCTTAAAGTCCTCTGGCTACGAGAGATAATATTTCAGTATTTTAATGAGCTTTTTAAGTATAATTGATGTAACAATCGTTGAATTACACATTTCTACCTGAAGAATAATGAAGGAAACATTTTAATGAGAAACGTAATCATTATTAGCAAATGATCTACTAAACTGCCATTTACTGACATTTAAAAGCTTAATAGCAGAAAACTGGATTTTTGTACATCTGCATCCCTACAGATGCTTATTGTCTCAGGTGCTCGGGCTTCCTGGTGTAACTTTCTCTCTTAGGTTTTTGTTGTTATATTTAAGAAAAGCTTTCTTTAACTTACAATTGTCAGCTTCCTCTGGAAAAACTATGGGGCTTGACATGTATACAGATAATTTAAATAAATTAGCCCCTTTTCAGCCTTCAGCATTTTTTCAGCATAAAAGGCCTCATTCTTGGGAGTACTCATGCTTGCATCAGCTTGATTTTGATGAATGCCTTGTAACCTCCCTGATAGCACCTTAGACATGGGCGATTCTACCACAGTGTTGACAGCAATGTGCAAAGCTACCACATTTTCTTTATTAAAAAGTATATACATATATTCACACACACATATATATACACATATATGTATTACTTTTCTATACATCCCAAACCCCACTCCCAAAAGCTGAATTTTGGGGCAGTCACTGCAAGAGTGCCATGAGAGAACACACTACACCACGTACCTCATCTCCTTGCTCACGTCTCCATAGGCACTCACCCACTCAAAGTAGTATTTTTCACACAGTTAATAACAGATTCTGCTCCATATCACCATCTACCTGTTATTCCACACAGAAAACCTCTCCTTTCCAGTGCACTATCTGTCTCAGCTCAACGTGACACACTGCAGAAGAGCGTCTCCTACTTACAACACTCCTTCCAGCCTTGCAAAGGCTCACACTTCGATTCAAGCTACGCTCCTGTGAAAGGTGCTCTTTGGAACAGAAAACAGTTAGGAAGCCAGAAAGAGTCTCTACAAAGTAGACGGTAGAGATGGACAGCAACAGCACCCTGCTCCCATACAGGAAACCATCTGGACATCACAGATGTGATGTGAAACAACCGCTACCGAGGAACCAAACACTTATCAGTCTCTAGGCCCACCTGATGTAGGGTGAATGGAGATCTATAAACAGATCCATAAACAGATATGGCACAGTTTGCTCTAGAATAGCACAATGCTATGATATTACACAATAGAAAAATACACTCTTTTGAACTTGCTAGTTCCTGATTT
Organism: Psittacus erithacus; assembly: GCA_009867235.2. Lineage (NCBI taxonomy): Eukaryota > Metazoa > Chordata > Aves > Psittaciformes > Psittacidae > Psittacus > Psittacus erithacus. The sequence continues at coordinate 34,275 of WYDI02009499.1, read as the reverse complement.
AACCCAGTGTGATTTATACAGTTGTGTGCCAGCCCGCAGCTCCTTGCAGTTGGAGGAGGTGGAGGAGGATTTTACTAACTTCAGGAATAATCTGTTAAAAAATAGCAAAGGGTGACAAATCACAGTGATACACGGACATAAACCAAGCAGCATACACAGCACATGATCTTAAAGATACTACTCGGCTTGCACGGAGCTAAGTAGGGGTGGACCTGTTCTGCATGAGGCTAAGATGTTGCTAAACCCAAAGCGAGATGAAGTTTTTTGCTTTTAAATACATAGTGTTATCAATATTGAAAGAGGCATAATTGGAGGGAGGGAGGGGAAGAATGGGAGAGAGAAAATGGAGGTTACATTAGGAAAAAATTCCCTTTGCTCCATGTGGGGTCCTAAAAATTCCCTCTTTCTCAACCTTTGCAGGGAGAAGAGTCTAGAAAAGCGGCAAAAGAGAGGCCGGATACAAAGATAATGTCTCTCTTGCTCATAACGTTCTTTGCTAGCAGCGATAGAGAGGTTTGAGTAAATCTACAGTCTAATCCAAACAAACACACACCCCAAACGCATGAAGCTAGAAAAGGATGAAATTAGTCTCCTCACCAGGAAGGTCTCCTCTGCAGACAGACAATTAGTTCCTATTCATAACACCACCTAAGATAATTCAGACTCATCAAGCTACTTATCTCTGGTACCCGGACTGCCTCATTATCACGTTTGAAAAGATTAGAAGAGAAACTTCCCCTGAATGAGTAGTAATACAGTAGGAGTCCTTCTGCTCCTTTAGGATGAGAGGGATTAAAAGAGATGGACAAGAAGGTGTGAGCTCCCAAAAGGATGCTCTTCCCCAGATGTTGCCCGCCTATGTCAGGGCAGCTTTGTTTCACACACACAAAAAGGAGGTCTTGCAGCTCTTTGCCACAGGTCACGTTCTGCTCCAGATCAAACTCCCGGAAGTTCCAACAAAGCTTTCTGACAGAATTACTCAGCTCTGTCTTTGCTCGCACATTGTCTCATTGTCCCAAAGAGATGGCAGTCTCACTTGCCTAAAATGCCTTTCTTCTCAGAGCCAGAGAAAGGATAGAGGACTCAAGGAAAAACTAGGAGTAATTAATTCCCTGGGAATTCACGCTCTAGTCTAATTCAGAGCTGTCTTACAGAGGACAGCCCTTTCCTCTTTAATGCCAAAACATCTGCAAAGGAGACACAGCCATAAACCGGTTACCAGCTGTCTCGCAAGGAGCTACTGGTGACCCTGCAGGATCTGTGTTACATCTCTAATCCCTGTGCATTAAGCACAATGAAAAACAGCCTCTGCTCTCCCCTTGCTTGGGAAGAATATTGCTGTACATCTCCACTTGAAGACAAAGCCTTTTAAGATCCGCCAGCATAGCTCTAGCCGGGTCTTCTGAGATCTGTGCGCTTTCCAGGCCAAAACTGACTCATATTCTCATTAAGCAATGACGGGAGAGACCTTCATACATAGACTTATTGCACAAAAAGCCTTTATAAAAGTAAAACATGTCTAGAAATTATATCCAATATATATATATCTCCAGGCTCATAAATAAGACACATTCTGAAAATCAGGTGCCCTGCTTAGCTGTTGTGATGATTTAAGTGAGCTACCAGGGAATATCAGCAGAAGTGACACAGAAACCAGGAATGGACAAAGGTGAGTAATAAACCCAAGAAAAATCCTTGAGCCAAAAATATATCAAACCCGACTGTGCTGATGTGTTTTCATTGCTTAGAGATGTAGTGCCATTCTCATCTGGTTAATTCCAATCCAGCGTTTCTTTGATATACCTTTTATAATTTTCAGTCTAATTATAATGAAAATCATTTTTCAATGTAATTCTGTAATAAAAATGTTTCCTTATTTCTCATTACCTAAGAACATGATCTTGCACAGCTACTGAGCATGCTTACAATGTGTAGAGTGCAGCTTCTCTTTCTTAGTATTTAATCTCTTCATAGCCTACAGATGTCAAGAGGTTCAGATTAAGCTTGTTAAAGATCTGCTTCACTCTAACTCACTGATGATTATTTATTTAGCAGTTTTATGTAACCCTGTCATTGATAAGCACTCTATTAATTTGCCGAGGGACAAATCAACACTAGTTATTTTTCTACTGGCTATTAGATTCAGTGCTGCTGTTTGTTACAAACCACTTGCCAGTTAATTATAAATTATGGGTCCTCTTTGCCTATATTAATTGATATCTCCTCTGCCTTTGTAATACTAGACAAATAAATTGAAGGCAAGATTTATTAAGCAGCACATGTCTTCTGTCTCTTGATTAGGATTCTTTACTTTTTAAACATTTATACTTGTTTGTACAGATTTGATGGCAGAGCAGTACATTAGAGAACTGATCCTTGGGGTGTTTTTTGGGGAGACAGGAAGACTTATTTAACAGCTTCCCACAAATTAAGTTGAAGTGACACACCATTTAAGTTAAGCAATTTTTAAATGCTCCTTTTGATTTAATAAACTCTGAGGTTACAGTATCTTTCTGTATGGATGCAGCACGCACGTTCTCTACAGGAATTGTGCCTGTACTTATCTGCATTCGGGAAGCACCACGCAGGTACTACTGCGTTCTGTGTGCATAGTGTTTGCATGTTTAAACAAGTGTGACAATATGCGCACACATGCAACACGTACAGAGAATGACATACATGAATATATATATAGATGCATATCTGCCTCATACCTCAGGTAGTAAAGAAAGATTCTCTGTTGGTTATTTTCATGCAGAAAGAAAGCATTATCTGAACACTTTCATTTGCAAAACCTGAGGGTGTAATGAGTGGTTTTAGAGCAAGGGACTGTGGCCATTTTTAATTTGCATGAGTCTGAATTGCATAAAGTAATTGTATTCTCCTCCATATATATGATCTCCTCGATATATATATGTATATATGTGACCACCAGCTATAAGGAATGCATACTTTCAGAGAGATGCTCACACGCCACAAAGAAGCAATAGTCAAAGTTTATGCCATGGACTTCTGAGAAGAAACTTAATTCTTTTGCTCTCTTGCCAGTGCCAAGCCCAAAAGTATAATGCAAAATTCAGCATTCTGAAACACTTCTTTGGTTTCAAGGGAATTCCTAACAATCACACCACTGCTGACATGGGCCCAAAGGAACAAAACACAACACCACTGCAGTGAGTTCAAATTGTACAGCATCTGAATTCCACTCCCCAACCTTTAATGCCTACTCTTCTGCGTAATAAGGATGTGACACACGCAAGCATTCATCAGGGTTATAAAAGGTTTTACTCTCCCGCCACTTGGCAGGTGTAGGATCCATTGATCCCAGGGATTACAGCTACATTCCAAACCTAATTATGAACAGGTTTTTAATGCAATTAATAGCTTCATTTGCAGCACCCAAAGTGTTCTGCTATATATTAAGTTAGATAAAATTCAAAGGATGTACTTTCCTGACCCTGTGGCTGAATGCATTGCTGTATTGACTGTTCACAAGCAATATCTCTTTTATTAATTAACTCTTACAATGCACTGATTACTATGTGTGTATGGGTGTCTATGTTTTCTACCAGGCAGAACATCTGTATCACCCTCTGAGGCCAGCTCATGAAGAATAACAGCCATAATTCTACTATAGCTCTATTAATGCATGGTATATTCCACATAAGCTGCATAATTACTGCCCTTTCATAGTCAGAATACACCAAAATATGTACCCATGAGCAACCTGTAGCTCAAATGCCTTTTCAAGTAAATGTGTGAAAATCACCTGACATGACTTACTGAAAACAAGTAGCAAAAGTAAATTAATCATGGGCATTCTTGCAAGCATATAGGAAGAACTTAGGGTTTCTATCATGGGAAAAGCAACGATCACCTATCAATTGATCTTTACGTCTTTAGACTTCAACAGATAAAGTCTAAAGACTCTATTTGACTTTTGTTTTCTTGAGCACCTTTGTCTCCATACGCAGTACCAATGCAGCTCAGATTAGACCAGTTGGAGAAACCTTGCTTAAAAAATAAACTCTCAGTTTATTAACGCTATTTGTCTACTTCACCAAAGCCATTATTCCGACTTCATTCATTAATGAGGTCTGAAAACCACTGTGAAACATGCAGACAGACAGCACAATGGAAATGGAAATACAATTATTAGTAGTAATAGTAATGTTTTAAAAATAGATGCACTTATATTATACCTTAACAACAAGGCGCTTATTCGTGGAAATAACAACAACTTGATAACTTTTTGAACAGGATTATACTGAAGAACCGAGTAGGACAGAACAAGGTCAGAGCCACCCAAACCAGCAAAGTCCTCACAAAAGTTCAAAGCAAGGACATTTGCAGTGAGATCAGGCTGACACAAAATCAGACTGAGAGAATGAGCCCTTGCTCTACAACAGGCTGCAGCTGAACCCAAACTGCTCGGGACATGGTCAACACAAGACCTTCCCAAAAGTAATGAGTATAGTTGGGGAAGGTAGACAAAGCGGGTGTACAAACTGTTCCTTGGGTCTTAAAAGGAAGCAGCAGATATCAGAGATGAAAACCAGTGTGAGGTGTCCCTGCCTGTGGCAGGAACTAGATGATTTTAAGATCCTTTTCAACCCAAACCATTCTATGATTCTATGAATAGTGGTCAGAGCTTAGTTGGATATGGACCAGTTTGGCTATTGGTCAAAGAAAGGGCAGTTGGTACCTGTGAAGGCAGTAAGAAGAAGAGCAGTGATAAAGCATTAATCTCAAGAGGGAAAGAGCGAGGCACAGCTTATGGTCTGTACCACACGGACAGATTACTAGGGAAGGCGTTGTGGGGAGGGTATGATGTGCTGCATCTCCATTCTGGCATCTCCATTCTGGCTCCCTGTGTGCAAGGTCGATGCAGAGCAATGAACCCTTCACCCTACAAGCAAGAAAAGCTGCAGCCTACACCCAGATCCTGCACGTGGCAACTGGGTGGTGCATCAGACATCCACGGTGATACCAATGGATTCCAGGTAAGGAATGAGTAAACCATTTCAAATAAAATAGGAAATGACCTGAACTGTTGCTGTAAACCCATTTTTCTCCAGATTCACTGAAGTTTGAACAGCTTTCTTGTTCTATTTTCCATTTTCTTTCAGAAGAAATGTAAAATTGAGGCCTTGACCACTTAAGGTCATTAAAAATCCCATTAACCTTTTCACAAGGTAGGGCTTAAGTAGGGTTAATTAAGCAATATTGCTTCACAAGGGTCTGAAGAAGCATTTTTCTTTCTAGTTTCAATAGATATGCCAGTAGGTTTGCACGCCTCCCACAAGTTTTGTTTTGCATTTTGGATCATGGCCCCCCAAAAGAAAGAAAACAGCAGTACTAAATGGAACGAAACCAGCAGAAAACCCTTCAAGCCCCCAAATTCACCTGGTTGTAATATACACCCCAAAATGCATGGATTCTATATGTCCCACTGGAAACAATACCCCTGCTCTTTCAAATGAGACTCGGTGGCCAATAGAATGGTTTCTACACCACACAAAATGGTTTGAAATAAACATATTTGTATACTACAGAAATCCTCTCATCACTATAATGAATTAAAGAAACTACTGAGTCATTTTCCACAAACCATAAATAATCATTTACATTTATTCATGCTGGGTGCTGTAAGCGTTCTCAGAAAAAGAACTGAAAGCAAAGATAAATCAGTCATAAAAAGTGAGAGAAATATGATAAACTACATATTAGACCAGAGAAAAATCTGCTGTAAAGAGCTTGGAAACTGTCACCATACAAGAGGAATCTGTGACTTCCATCTGTAACTGCCTTCAATCATCTTCCTCCCTATCCTTCATCAGAACTCCCTGTACACATTATTATTTGAGAGTTATCTACATATCGAGATAATAATAACCAGCCAGAATCCCATTTGCAAGGTGCTTCTTTTTAAATGCAAGGGGAATATAACTCAGAACACTGCAAACCTCAACTTTCTCTCTTCATAGGAGTCCAAAACTGTTTGCAGGCAGAAATGGTGGCAGACGGGTAACATGATCCTCTGTGCTATCAAGTTCTACTGAATTGCTTAATGAAGCTTAGCACTCTTTGGCTATTAATCCTCATGTGTTGGTAAGTCATGGCAAAGCCCCCTAAAAGCATGTAGAAAATAAACTTTTCAGCCTGTTTTGTTCAAGAACTTAATAATGTAATTAATTAAATCAGACAGTAGCAAACTCCAAACAGATAACAAGGTTTTTTTACAGGGAACAAATACACTACAGGACTTCCTGCCACAAGACATCCCTGCTAATAACTTAGCTAAACTAAAAACATCAGACATTTATGTGGCCAGCAAGCATATATAAGGGCAAAATAAATACACAGTAATGCTAAAATAAAACACATTTTATCAGGCACAGCTTTATCAGAGGTGAAGGGGACTGCATCTCCTATAACCAATAGCAACACTGAGTGGCATGTGCTATTCCATCCCATGGAAGGGTCATTAGAAGTTACATGTCTGGCACATGAACCTTTCTTCACCTGAAAGACTTCATATTAAGCACAACCAGAAGATGACAACAGCTGCTTCCAGCCCAACTTTGCGTGATCTGGGGAAAGCCTCTCTGTATTTCTTTCACTATACCCTTTTAACACTCATCTACCAGCACTATGTTTCATGGCAAACTGAGCTGGTGCTTCTATTGGTTGGTTTGGAAATGGTATGAACGCTTCCTGACAAAGTGAACTGAACACTATATACCATCTGGTTTGGCTTGTGCCTCTAAAATGCAGTGATACTTGTTAAAGAGAATGTACAAATTAAAATCTATTTATCTAAATGGTTGAACATGAAATCAAAGTATTTTAAGTCTTGGCTTTACCCTAGCTTGGATTGAAGTAGCTGATTTTAGTGACAGCCCTTGGTCCACACTGGAACTTCAAAGTTGGACCTATTCTGAATTTCCTTTTCATCTACAGTTGAAACTAAACAACAAACCCACGGTACATAAGCTCTATAAAACCCTAACATCCACAAATTTCCCAGGTTGGCTGTAGAGATACAGAGGGTTCAGGCATTGTACACCTACACAAACAGGACTTGAAGGTTTACTACATATTCTGAGACAAAACTTCATCCATTGTCCACCAGGAATCCAACTTCCCCTCTTCCAGAATCATTACAGACATAATTAACTCAACACGTTCTAGCAACTGCATGAGGTACCACACACAAAAGATCTCCATGTAAGCTGGAGAATTACAACACAAATAGTTGCAGCTCTCAAACGTATGTTCATACCACTAGATCACACTTCACTATAAAATATTACCTGACAGGACCCATATTTATTAAAAGAGAAGTATATCTTTTCTGCTGGGGTGGGAAATGCTTCTCATTTTTTAGCTGTTAATATTCATTTTATGAGTTCGGTGTCTGAAGATCATTATTAACGTCTTCTTTGGATTTCATCAACACTACAAAAAAACCCCAGAGGACCGTTTTGATGCAAAGCTTACCTTAAGTGGGTAAATTCCCTGGTTTTTCTCCCCTCTTTCTTTTTTTTCCAAGGCAGAAAGGGTGGATAAAAGACCTATAAAATAAATGCTGAGTGAATAGGACTCTCGAGCTATAGAACTTGTGCTGTGAAAATTCGACTTTGTCTGGCAAACACTATTAAACAGAAATCTATGAACAGCAGGTTTTTTTCCCATTTCATACAGGGGGAAAAAAAGAAATCAGATCTGACCCAGTGACTTCGATGACAATGGTGAGAGTCCTACTTTGTACAATGAGTTATAGAGACAGGATTTTTACTCTTGGGTGGGCATTTTAACATTCCTAGCAACAGAGCTTCACTACTAGACTTGCTGAGATCACTTACTAGAGCTCTGGTTGCTGGCACCAGTGACTCTGGCATGTCAGAGTAACCCTGATGAGCCCTCCTGGTTGGTTTTTGCTTTGGTTTAGGTTTTTTTTCCCCCCTTTCACATTAGGTTCTAAATTGCACGCTATAATTAAGGAAGTGCTGTCAAAGAGCAGATTATCATCACTGTCATCTCTATTATTAAATGCTTTCTGGAATTTGAGGTTTAGGTACACAAACTTCCTACTTTGACGACAACTTGGGTCATTTCCAATTGGAATTCAACACCAGGTGTCAGTGGTGAAGTGCCTCGAGGCTATCAAAATAACTGGCTGTGTCACCTTGTCCTCCTAATGATCTTTATATATTTAACATAAACAGCATAAAAGTAAGTGCTTATTCAAGCAGGACCACTACATATGTTTACCTGGGCTTGTTTTTCTAACCTGCACTGCCTATAATAAATAACTGGGAAGAAAAAAACCTGTTAACTGCTACAACAGAGCATCAAACTATGGATTTGGAAGTCTGATGCTTGCTGATGTATCAAATAAACCCCGGAAGCTACTCTTGAGGGGGGTCATAATGGCACACACAACCTATTTGGAGACAGTTTCTTTTCTTACAGTGCTGCATGCTTCTCATTATAATGATAACATCCAGCCTTTATATGGCTATTTACATCTTTTAAGAGCTGTACTAACAACTAATTAATCCTCACAACACCCTGTAGAGTGGGTATTATTATCCCCATTTTATAAATGGAGAAACTGAAATGGAGGGGCAAAAGTGACTTGCTGGAAGGCAGTCAGCAAGTTATAGGCAAACCTCAAATGAAAACACAGGGGGTGCCTGGCCCCCAGGCCCATGCTCTGTCCACAGCCAGACCCTGTTGCCTCTCACAAGAACTATGGCCCGATTTAAGTCACTGTAACCATCCAAGCTTGTCCAGAAAAACCTGTATCACACCACGTGCATTGCTTCCGTTATGCACTCAAGACATTTCAATCACGACAATGTCAAGCACTGGAACAGTTTGCCCGGAGAGGCTGTGCAGGCTCCATCCTTGGAGCTTCTCAAGACCTGACATGACAAAACACCAAGCAACCTGTTCTGACCTAACAGATATCTTGCTTTAGGCAGGACGCTGGATTAAAGACCTCTGCAGTTGCCCCCAAGCCTGAATTATCCTATTTTATGAAGCAGATGTGATGGTTACACATTTTCCATTGCTTCACACTGACAACTCTTTTATTCAGCTGGGTTCTTCATTTAGGTGCTTTGACCTAAACTTTGGCAGGCATACCTATACACAGCAGCAGGTCTGCACCAACATGAAGAAATGAATGTAACTGCATCATATGGCATTTAACAGTGGATAAAAAACAACTGTCACTTCTTTAACTTATTTCCCTGTTCGTAGCCACATTTAAAGTCATCATCAAACATGAACTCTTCCATGAGAGAAGACAATCCCCAGGTTTTCCTCCAGCTGTGTTTCCTAGCAAAATCTGATGAAGAAAGAGGAAAATCTAAAGGGTTACTGTTAGTATTGGTAAGAGCCAGGCTAAGGCTGCGTGTTAGTGTCACTTAGATACACAAGGCCATACTTTGTGTTACAGGACAGAAAGAAGCTCTGTCCCTGCGCAGCCCATCTTTGCCAGCAGCTCTGGGTTCAGGTCCAAATAAGAAACTGGCAATAGCAACATAAATGCACCACGACCCTCCAGGTCCCAGAAGTACTTCATCTCCTCAGCAGTAGCTTGTTATTTAGGGGAGCTCAACTTGCTTTTGGGGAAGTAACAAAGGTTTAGAAGTGCTGAGCGTCCTGCAGTTCCTGCTAAAATGAAACCAAGCTGCTTGGGAACTTTTGTTATTTCATTCTGATGCCTAATGGGAACTGTTGGATGCAAAATTGGTTTAGGAATTGAGCTTTAAACACCCTTATCAACTCCCTTGTACTCCTCTAAAAGATTGTTTGCAGCATTGCCTGCATGAACTTCAGCAAATAGAAGAAATTACAATACTTTGACTACTTGAAAGTAAAATTAATGGCCATATTGTCAAGTAGAAGCCAAAAGATGAGGCTGCACTAGAAGCAGATAACGCCAAAAAGTAAGCGTATGCTTTTATCCACCTATTACACAGGTTAAAAGCTTTGGTTTCCTGTTGCCTTATCCTGTTCACAGCCACTTACCTAAAGAAAGAAGGGTTTTAAAATGTGAAGTTGATAGCACGGTTACCTTTCACCTCTGCTTGTAAGTCCTCAAGGAGTAAACAGTGGATATCAGGCAATAAATTGTACTGGTTATTACAGCTGTTTTATTCCAAAATCTGATCTATATACCTACCTACAGTCAAACTGACTATTGCGTAGTGAACTCTATTTCCCAAAGAGTAAGGAGACCCCAACAGAATCCAAGAGGAGCATCTCAGAGACATGAATTCTTAATAACCCTCCTTTCTCCTACTTTTCTTTGCTGTGAAGCCAAAGGCTAACCTCTATTTAATATTCTTGGAAGGCAGGTTTAGAAATGGCTGCAAATGGCTAGGCTTACAGAAGTGGCAAAGTTAGCACAGTAGCAGAGTTGCTCAGGTTAAAAAAAGAACGCAGCATGACAACGTCAATAGCCTTTTGAAATACTATATATATATATACGTATGTATACACACACACACCTGTACCCACACACATAGTTCCTATATACGCCAGCATCTGCAGGGTTCACATTTGTGATTACAGACAGCAATACAGACGAAGCTACTACGGTTAAACCCTTTGTGAGAGTTATTAAGCTGTTGACAATATGAGAATCAGATGAATTTACCACTGGTTCAGTAATTGTCTTTCATATATGAGCAACCCCCTACATACAACTTTTATGATTCATCATATTTATTTTTTGTTTCCTCAAGCAACATCTTTTATTAGTTGCACACTCACTCCAGAAATTTAATTTCTGCAAGAGAACAACAAAGCAGTTGATTATTATTATTGAGAAGCTGGTACAACACAGAGTGAAATAAAATCTATAAGGCATTAAAATGACAGATTAGGCAAGAGCTGTATTCATTTACAAGTGTTAGAACATCATGTTAATGCCTCACAAGCACAACATAAAATGAAAATCAACTCTTTCATGCTGCTTTACTAATACTGCAAAGCTCCACGGAGCACAAACAGTATTCCCTGTTAAAGAGGCACTGTCCTTTTGTAGTTTTTACATGCAGCACGTTTATCATTAACGTTTGATGGAAAACTCTCTTCCAGTCTATACTAGCCATAAACTTTGTATTTTTACCACTTAAGGATTTAAAGCTGATTATGACCAATCTCTGCTAGACCAAATGTATTAAGTATATGGCTGTCCCTTAATGAAATCGCAGATTTTGTGCACAAAATCTCTTGGGTTAGAAATGTTCTTTTGGAAAGTGTTATATGAAAAACTTTGTTTTTTCCACAATCACTGCGAGGTTACCACAGCCAGATTTACATTCATATTAAATTTTACTGCAGCTTTATTTTCTATCAAAGGCTCTGAACATAAAGTGACAGGACATGCAAATAGGAAGACGTGAAATATTCACTTCACTCACACCAATCCAATCACAAGTGTACGTATTTGATGGCATTTGTATTCTTTTGATCGTATTCTGTGTTATTAATGTCAGGATTTTCTTGGACATATCACCATTCTTTCCCCATTCTTTTTGCTTAAACTCCTATACCTCATCATAGCTGAAAAGTAGGGAAATGATGCACTGCTTTGCAATATGATGTTATTTGTTCAAATTGCTGTATGTCTTGAGGCAAAGAAATCAGTGGATTTTGTTTAGCAACAACCATAGATGCAAGTTGTTCTAATGTGTTCCTCAATACTTTCTTAATGATTAAACACCTGTAAACACTTTGAGGGACATTTGGGCTCAGAAGGAAACCTGTCGCCGCTACAGACACTGGGGCACAGAATTCAGCATAGTATTAAAAGAATTTAATGCTCTGGGATAAAGGTCAGATTTAGCCAGTGCTGAACGTGGCTGTGACTACCTTGCTGTGGCCACCAAAGCTGCCATGAGTACCTCCTGCCTACGTATAACCATAACTTCTAATGGAGATACCTTTTGGCCACGTGAAGAGGAACATGGGTCAGGCTTTGGTCCTGGCAAAGAAGGGGAAGATGAACATCAGAGCACTGTAAGAGAGAGGAGAAGGTGGGGGCTTTGGCACTGGGAAAGCGATATTGGGAAAGAGGAATATTCAGAGTGTATTCTTCTCCACGGGTCAAGAATAGGCATCTGATTTCCATCTCTTGTTCCATCCCCTTGGGTTTCAGCCACAAAGGGAATATAGCTTAAGAAACAATAGCACTATAACAACATACTGGTAAGAATTCAAACTGTGCATCCCAACCCAAGAGGTTTCAAATCTATCAAATACTGAAGCACAGGTGTCATTCTGAAAAATGCTGTAAGAAAGCTACCATTACACACACACACTACTCATTAAGAGTTGATACTTTTTGTGTAACATCCCTTGGATAGACAAATTCCAACCTTTCTGCTCTGACAAACTCACTGATTTCTAACAAAGCCAGAAGCAATCTGATACACTGGCTATGTCTGTAAATCACCCAAATCATGGGGGCTTGACCTTCACCCACTTACTATATACTATCCTTTGATGAGATTATAAAAGATTAAAAACTAACAGGAATTCTAATAGCACAGTTTAGGTTCCTAATTCAATAACAATCATAACATTTCATGTTTACCTTAAACTGCAAGACAACAAATCTCTAGTTCCAGTTTTAACAAGTGAATAGTTTCACATCTACGTTTGTCGTAATACTGTAGCTTTGATAGGAAGCAAGCATACTCCTTCATAACTTGGAGGCTTAAGCACTGCAGTAAAGCATATGCTTTATCGTGTCATACAGTCCCTAGCCATGCCAGTGTCAGGCTAAAAACCTGGACAACTGAGCCTGAGATTTATTTAGTGCTCTGTTATAAAGTAGGTACAGAAAAGTAGCTCATCCTATGAAAGCCCTACTGAGGTTCCCTAAAGCCAGGTACCCTCATAAACATATAGGGTATGGCCGGGGGAGATTCCTTCTTAAATGAGACATAAAGATATACTCAGTTGCCAGAAGAGAAGTTGGTATTTGGAAGACACAACCAATGGTACATATATATACTTGAATACTTATCCATGAAACAGTGAATGACATGATATGGAATCCTAAAAAGCATCAAGAAATAATGAATGCTGCTTTCCCCAAAGGCATAGCTGGAAGTTGTAACAGGATTTCCTCTCTCTTGCCTTGTAGCTTGAAAATGTCCTGTCCTCGTCTCACTTGAAGGGTGAATGACAGCTGGGTGAGAATTCCATGCAGGAAGGCTACCCTTACATGCTAACCTGCTCGTGTGCTGCAGTAACAATGTCACCAGAGCAAACCATCTCCTCCATTAACCTGAAAAATAATGTCCTCCAGCAAAAAATCTCTTCTGCCTATATCGTTTCCAACTCATTTAGTTTTTAAATCAGTATAAAACTCACCTCACGGACTCCCCTGAAAGTCAACACCACAGCCAGTGACACGATTCACAAAAGTAAAGAACTAAGAGGATGATGAGGGAGTTGCACCAGATCAAGGTGTGCAGGCACCTCCGCCTTTACAACTCCTTGAACCACAGAGCACAGTAATGCCCGGTTCAGAACCATGCTTTACCCTCACAGTATATTATCTAACTTTCTCTCTACCCACCAATAAGTTACAAACATCAGCACAGCATAATTCTTTTCCATCAGCATGAACCCTCACTAAGGCTGTAGGATTCATATCCCTTATGGCAGCACCATCCTCTGTAAACCCACATCTAAACCAGATACCTTAACAGTGTTTTATGGATAGAAGTACTTTCCAGGCCACTTTTCACCTGGCCTATTTTAGATAATCTGCTATGTGATGAGGCAATGGTTCACAATTGACTACAAGGAACCTAAAGTCTCCAACAAAACAGCCATGATGCAGATGCTTGCGTTTTGTCAGCTGAATTTCATTGTTTTACTCTTTACTGTCCAGGAGTTTGTATTGGAGCTTCTCTTCTTTCCTTCATCACATCATGTTGGAGTTTCATTTGATGAGGTGATTACATTGTCCCTCCTTGCCCTGCCACGCCTGTAGAAGGCAAAGCAACTCCACTATGTAGTCTGTTGGGTTTTCATGGTAGAAAAGTCAAGTTTCCTAAAGGAATTCAGGTACATAATGATGCAGATAGACCCCGTCCAAGCGCCAAGAAATAAATTTAGGCTACATAGTGGAAAGTCTGCATTCAGCAGCAAGGTCATGCTAATTGCACAGGACATTATGTAAGAAACTAATGTAGGTGCCTGACAGTGGGTAAAACTGGTATCTAGTTTACCAGGGAACCTGTCTGGAAGGACATCCTTCCAAAGCACTGCAGAAATCACTGCACAATCTCAGAACCAGATGTTCTGACACTGTACACATCTCAGGCACAATGTTTACTTTTAAAAAATGGATTAACTGAATTATCTCCTCCATTAAAATGTCACCAGAGACTTAGAAATAAGGCTCGATAAGGAAGAGGTTCGGATTTTTCCACTAGAGGTGCTCTTAGAGATAGCCTGATAAAGTTCTGCATAAGAAATTAAAAGTACAGATTAAAAACCAAAACCACAGTGGGCACGGAATAAATTAAACAAGTTTTTAGGTTGGGAATATCATTCCACACTTTCCCTTTACATGTAATTGCAAAGGAGGGGAGGAAGTCTAAAACTTGAAATGGAATGTGCACCGAGATTTTTTTCTCCCTGCTTTGCCCTGTTTTGTGGTCAGTGTTAAAGTGTTCCAGGGCACTGTTCCAGGGCAATATATGTATATATGCATTATGTATACATATAAATACATATATATATTTTCAATAAAACATTTCAAACTGTGCATTCCATCCAAATAAAATCTGACTAAGCAGAGCAAAACTGCAAGAGCACTCCGGTTCTGTGAATCGTGTTGTCACAAGGAACCAGTAGCAATTACAGCATCTGCGAAGTAAGGCAGGCAATAAGTGCAGAAATTCAGCTCCAGCCCAGAAAATACATATATTTATAAAAAGAGATTGGAAAAAAGAAATATTACCATAAGGGAAGTGCAGGATTTTGGATGATGCGGACATGTAAACTGATGGGAATGAAAGGGAGTAAGAAAATAGGGCAGCGCTGCAAAGGCAGGTTATTTCTTCAGGGAAGAGAAACCTGGGAAAAGATCACACCTCACCAACATCTTGTTGTCTCCCAGATATGGTCATTTGTTCACAAACTCTTAATCGAAAAGGCAAAGAATATGTAATTTAAGGGAAAGTTCAGCTGTACGTTTGCTCCCCTAAAGAGTATTGGTACAAGCACCTTCACTGGGCAATCAAGAGTCACTGAATGCAATTTACACGACATGTCAAAGATGTGATAAGTATTCAGCCTGTAACACAAAGATACTTTGTATTGCCATGTGTTTCATATATGGAATTCAAATGAGATCTAAGACAGAAGCTCTTCCCTGTGAGGGTGCTGAGGCGCTGGCACAGGGCGCCCAGAGAAGCTGTGGCTGCCCCATCCCTGGCAGTGCTCAAGGCCAGGTTGGACACAGGGACTTGGAGCAAGCTGCTCTAGTGGAAGGTGTCCCTGCCTGTGGAACTGGATGAGCATTATGGTCCTTTCCAACCTAAACTCATCTGTGATTCTGTGCTTCTAACCCATTCATTCAATTCTTATGTTTTATTCAATATGAGTAAAATACCATACTCCCACAATGGTATTCCTGCACTCTCTTTCCTTCACCTCCAGTAATGCAGATTATCAGTATCTTCCCTTAAACTACTTGCCCCACAAATGAGCTTTTGATTCCTGTGTCCTGCTCTGAAGGGCACCAGGAATGGGATAGCTTTATGGAACTTTTCAACCTGCCACTAGCTTTCTCAATACTCAGCACTTTCATCCCATTTGCTGCCTGCCAGCCTCAAGCAGGGGAGAAGGGAAGGTGCCGCAGGTCAGATTCAACAGCGAAATGTGAATGTGTGACAATGTGAGGCTTTTGTTTTGTTCTCTTAGAAAGAGACATCAGTCATACACACAGGAGGTTATTTTACAAGATGCTTACCTTTGGTAATATATATTTGTCACATAGCTGTAAATCAAGGGTATCCATAACTAATGAGAACTATTGACCGCCTATGTCATTCCAGAGAATGAAAGCCAAGAAAGTGACATCAAGTTGATTATTTGCACTAATGACAGATATTAAGACATATTTCCACTAGTTAACACTCTGAAAATGGAGGTAACTGGTGCAAGTTTTACAACAGCGCAGGATGATTAGATAGGCAGAGGAATCCTCTCTTGACCAGTTTGATTGCTTTGGGACTAAGACCTTAAGAAACCTATTGTGTTGAGAAGAATACAACCAGGAAGGAGAAAGAGGGAGTTCTCCCTCAGTAAGCTGAGAGAATGAGATTCCAGGAATCTAATATTGAAACAGGGGCAAGAGCTAACTTCATGCAGAAACCTCAAACTTTCATAAAGGAGCCTGTGAGGAAAGACACAGACAATGTGGCTCGAAAAACTGACCTGTGGAGTCATTTCATGAAATCTGATGCGTGTGTCAAGCACAAACACCTCGGCAAGATAAAAGCATGGCCAAGGACAAGCTCATCCTGAAAGACTTAGAGAGCCCCAACTTGGAAAGGTGTTTAATAAGAAAAAGGGACAACTTATTCACCGCACCATGAAAAGGGCTATTTGGTAACGGTTCTGCTTCTTCCTGTTGCAGAGTTCTTAAAGCACTGTGATGCTCTTTCTTGTCAAGATATTTCTGCTTTCTGATCCAACAAAGATAACCTTGTCACCCATCTTGTTTGACAACCCTGAAAGGGACAGTTGCCATATTATTATCAGCATTCCTTTCCCTATGCTTAGAGCAATTCCTTCCTTTTCCTAGCTCTGGGAAGAAATAGGCGCCTGGATGAAAGTCACTCGGTTAAAGTTCAATCTATTAGAAAGAGATCAAGCCTATCGTCAAAAGGAAATTTCTAAGACTGTGCCAGCACCAATAACTGCTCCATTACCTACAGCCAGAGATCTGTCTATTGTCATAACTATCCAGCGTCTCCAAAACTCAGTAGATGTATCTGCACTGACAAGAGTCCCAGCAAGCAAAATGGACACTGGCAAACTACTGCCATCTCTAACTTTGTCAAAAGGTGCCCTGTCTTTCCATTCTGCAGCATCTTCTCATCCACATTTATCTTCCTTGTAAGTCTTGCTAGCTGTAGCATTCCCACACTGTAATTAAATGAGAAACCAGGGAGAAGCTTCATCTTGATGCAGAAAGGTTGCCCGCCAGGTGAGCAAAGCCCATCTGCAAGAATACAATGCATCTCTTTGCTACGTTTTCTACCCTTCCTGGGTGAATAAAGTTCCAATGGGATTATGGTTCAAGAAACCCAGGGGCTGCCTGTCTGGTGCGTAACTAGCAGCACCTCAAGAGTGAGCCAGAACCCTTTTGGTTACACAGAATGAACTGTGTATAATTAATACAGTCCTCCACCTCACAAGCAGCCTCTAAACTCTCCCAATAACTGACAGAAATGACAGTTGCAGATTTCCCTGGATGCCCACACTAAAATCCTGGATTGCACCTCACTGACCGGCAGAAACCTCTACTTCCAAAGGAGCTCCAGACTCGTTTAAAGACAATCTATTTTTACCACTATCGTCTCTTTCCATAACCAATGAATGGGGCCACTTTAAGGTGGATGAGGATCTCTCTTCATTAGCTGGAACTTCCTGTGCTGAGAACAGTCTCCATAGCTCATTCCTGTACTTGGTGATGACAGCTGGAAACAGCCAAGAACACCCACCACCACTTTAACCAGGATAAAGGGACGCCGATCCGGCCAACTATTCCCTGGTGTCTGTTCATCCACGAAAGTCCAGGTCCTCTTGCAGCAGCACAGAGAGTAAAGCACCTCCCCAGCCTCTTCCTAATTCTCTTTGCTGGAGCACAAGATGCTCAGCTCTAATTCTGTGATAAAAATGCATAAAATACAAAAAAATATTTTGGGGCTCTGTAATAGGAATTCCATTATTGTTCCTGCTAAATGGAGGATTTCCTCTGATGGCAAAACAGATCTATTTGGAACTTGGGCTGATGCTAATAACTTCATAGATCAACGTACAGTTTAATTGATGGAACAGATGGAAGCCAGACTCTGCAACATTAAAGAGTTATACTTAATGCATTGGAATAACTGTGACTTGGGTTTAAAATGTTCTTCTAATTGTCTGGATGGTTTAACAGGGACATGAATTCTATTGGATATTTCCATTCCTGATATACAAGTTCATAATGATTTTGTAAAAGCGACTTATTTCTGATTTTCTTAAGGGGGAAAATAATGTATGAATTAAGGAAAAACAAGAGTTTTCAAGAGAACTACCCTTTGTAGGACATCTAGGGTAGTTAAAGGACATAGCTTTGCATAACGAAGGATGATTCAGCTTTCAGGTCATTGAAGCACCCGAGTACAATACTTAAGTCCTGTCCACTAAGGAAACTAAGCATACATTTAGACCACTTGATGAAAATGACAGGTTTGCCTGGGGTCTCAACACTCAAAAGTAACACACTGAGTAAAGAGCCTGATCTTGTAGGAGTAAGGATAAATACAAACATATCTTAAAATGACAACATTCCAACTCTGGATTCCTGCGCACTGTTAATGTTAATGACACATGATTGGTTATACACATGAGGATAGTAAATTTGTTGATAAACCCAGATTTCTTTTCAAGGCTGCTTGACCCTGAGGTTTTCTTGAGAATTCATCCTTTCTGGCAGCACACAATAAATGCTAACTTAATAATACCATCTCTCATTTATATCAGTACAGACAGGCAAAGTTTGACCAAGCCTAAGGAAGAAAGACCGACAACCACTTTATACAGTGGCTGGGGCAGGAATGAAGAAAGCTTTCATGTTAAAAAAGGCAACACACTTACTACAGTCTCTTTCCTGTTACCTTGCTGCAAATCTGCTATGAAAAATAAGATGACTTAATTCAGGCTGGATTGTATCTTCTGGACAATGTCAAAAACTTGCAGTTGTCCAGTGCCTAGAATGGCCTCAAAGAACCTCAAAGCTACCCAAAACACATCTCACCCATCCGTACCACTTCCTCTCGTGTTCTCTGCGCCATTGCATTAGTGTAATCCACTGCACAGCTCAAAAGAACAACCAAGGCTTGGTTGGCTTCTCCCTCCAGTGTTAACTGCTTTCCTGTGGGTAAGCCAACACCATCTTTTTGTCTCCTTATCCCGGATTCAGAGTCTTGTTACAATCCTCCAAGCAGATTTCTGTAGTCCATGCTATTATATACTGACGTTAGATCAGCCACAGCCTGCCCTTATCTGTTTAAACATCTGTCTTGCAAACAGCACAAACAGGCTGACATAAACTGCTCTAACAGGGCAGGCTTAAAAGACTCTAGTCTTCCCTGACCATATTTAAGGTGCAGGATGTCTGAAAAGCACCTTCCTCCTACTGATTTCCAGTAGAATTAGATGCTTCTCTATTTTAAAAATCCATTTGGAATCTTTTGCATCTCTAGGAGCACAAATGCCAAGGAAATCTGCCCATTGCCCTCCAAGGTACCTAGTAGACACTCAGAATATGGAGTTCCTTGGGCTCAAGGTGACTCTTAACCCAGTAAAACTCATTATGGTTTTGGTATAGGGGGGCACAACTAAGAGGAGCTACAAAACCATCCACTTAACAATACATCTGCCATTATCTACCAGCAAACTACCCAGGAACTAGGTAATCCGAAGACAGGAATAAACAGAATAAACGTCTTTGCAAACACACTTTGCAGCCCTTCACCATGTACCTCTGGCACCTTGTTCTGCCTCTTCTTAATCATGTTTTTGTCTTGTCTTCCATGAGCAAATGGCCATCCAAGCTGTGCTCCGATAGTAATGGCAATTCAAAATAAACAGGACACCCCCCCCACTCACTCACACGTTAACATTCATCTGTCCTTGATTATGCAGGTAAAGTTGTTTTATGGGTTGTCAATGGAGAATGCAGCAAACCCAGCTCCCTGCATGGCTTCAAACAGAACATGCTCTCTAGGAGCAGGCTGGTGTAAATTGTGGTGTTTCCATCATATCTGAAATTCAGTGGCCTTTTCGTTTTCAGTATAAACCCAAACCAGTTAAAGGCAGTGTGTGGAAGCGCCTCTGCGAGGCAACAGCGGCCTTGCATTCAAATTACATTCTATTGTTTTGACATGTCTGAAGCAAAGGTTAAAACCATCTTTTTGCTGGACATTGTTTCTGCAGCACTGCCCCACTGCAAAGCCTCAGCACGAACAAGCCCAGAATGAGGGGAAATAGTTCGGCTACAGATTTTATTTTTATGTGAAACTATTCAAATGCAGCTGTACAACATGAACTACCTGAACCAAATCAAATCCTCAGGTCAATTCCTTCTGCCGAGTGCTCCTTAGATAACAAAGTCTTGTTCTGCGAATCTGTTCAATATATTAAAGTTGATTCACTCGGACAGTGTGTAAGATATAATACATTAATCTGGGCCATTTCAATTTCTGAGGCTGGGACTATAAAACTGGTGTGCTGCATATCTAATTTTTTTTGAATACCTGATTTATGCATCCCTCTGATGCATAGTGTCGATGGGATGGTGGATGCGGCGGCTGCATTAACAACGGGCTGCATCAGCACTCAAATCTTATCTTGTTAAATCAGACAAATGTAGCTCAATGAAAAGGAAGGAATAAATGCCTAGGACGGTTGAAAGGAGTGAATTTTAATCCTGTTTGTTAGGG
Source organism: Psittacus erithacus (assembly GCA_009867235.2). Classification (NCBI taxonomy): domain Eukaryota; kingdom Metazoa; phylum Chordata; class Aves; order Psittaciformes; family Psittacidae; genus Psittacus; species Psittacus erithacus. The sequence goes on along the minus strand of WYDI02009499.1, from coordinate 13,504 downwards.
GACTTTCATGGTGGGGGCTGAATGACAGAGGCAGGAATGTCCACCAAGAGCTTATGGGACTGTGAATTATTAGATGCTTACACATACAACCACACAAGCGGTATATACAAAGACACAGTTTTTCATTTCATTTCTGTGCAGACAGGTAAACATCCCCACACTGACATTCATCCATATACAAACACACACGGGTTTAAAACTGGAGAAATAAATGCCTTTTAGCAAAAGTAGGTCTATACTTACAAAGTGCATATTTCTATCTCCTTCCGATGCAAGAACAACTGTAATTGCTTCTTTGTATATAATTTATCATTTGATGCAGTGAAACAAAAGTTATCACAGGGACTAAGTAGCCAGCAATGGATTAGATTTTCAGAGTAATTATATATGTTTATATGATTTTGAGGCTAGATGGAGTGCTGCTGTCGCTCTATACACAGTCAATATTAATTCTCAAGGAAAGAAAATGTCCCTGTGTTTGCACAATCAACGAGACCTTTAGAAATAAGCTTTCTGCCAGACAAGGAAAAGTTTCAATGGCACACACTTAGCAGGCTCAGCCTAGGTATTGACAATAAAGGGAAGGTATTGTTGGAATGAATTCTTCGGGAAGACCCTGGATCACTGATCTTTAATTTGAATTCCCTTCTCTAATAAATCCTTGTATTTTATCTGCACACCGTAAGTTGGTAAAAAACCTTTGTTTGTTCATCAGTAAAAATGGATTTTGTTTATCAGTAAAAATGTATTTTGGAACAGGGAAGGATCACAAAGCTCTTGTATAAGGCTGTGACTATTGCAGCACCAAGTAGTACATATGGAGCCAAGTTATATCTGGAATTATTTAACTGGCTTAAAGGTGAGCTTCATGGCCAGTAAGACACTGGAAATGTATTATTTAAGCATGCATCACTTTATTATCTGCTTTTCCCTCCACAATAACTGTAATAGGGAAAAACAAATACATTGCAAATAGTAGCTTCCATCTTTGCAAGCTCTTGCCCTGTATGCTAAACAACAAGGTCATAGCTCTCGGTTTCCTACATCATTACTGCTCGTTGTGATGTCCTAAACAACATTAATTTGTGCAGTAATGTAGTATTAAGGGGGGGGGGTGGGGGGGGGTGACAGAAGCCACACGTAACACCTCTCATAGCTGAAGAAGACCTGGGACCAAATCCTTCAAAAGAAAGGCAGTGATTTCAACGTTGCACTTTCATTTCCCTTTTGGCTGAACATGAAGGATCATCTTCACATTCATGAAATATAAACATTTTAGAGTTCCTATCATGAGTTAACTTAACCCAGCCTTAAAGAAGCCTGAAAAAAGAAGTAAAAGGAAGAAGTGACAGAGGCCCAGACACGACAGAGACAATTCATTATAGACCTTTTTGATCCAATTATCCTGGAGAGGTTGGGATATGCAGCCAAATATGTGCAGACTAATGAAAAAGAATTCAAATAAATGCTATGTTCTCACTTTTCCTAAAAGTCACCATGGCTTTCCCATATACCACGCATATTAACAAGTGTGCAGATCAATTCAAAGCTGTATTCCTATTTAAAGAACAAAGAGAAAACCACACCAACTCCAAAGTTAACTAAAATATAAGAGTTAACAGCTCAGTGTTTAGAACTGTGGTGTGAACAGGGAGGTTCTACTTCTTCACTACCCTCGTGAGCATCCTGTAGCTCGGAAAGCCAGGAGAGGTCTTCCAGGATAAGAAATGGAAGGGAAAGGAAAAAAAAGGAAAAAGGAAAAGAGGACATCTCCTTGTGCATGTGTTAGTGTGTGCTATGGAATGCACATCAATGGCATGCCTGAAGACTTGTTGGTGGCTACCATCCCCATCGACTCTTGCTCTCAGCTGAGCGCCCTGTTCAGGAGGAGCAACGCAAAGCCAAATCAAATGGCCAAACCTTGGGGAAAATACAGCTAAAATGAGCAAATCAAGATAATTGTACTAATTATCATAATGAAGGAAAGATTCTGTGCTTCCACAAGGCTCCCCCTCCCCCGTCCTGCACACGACGCTGTGCCTGCATTCAGGATAAATGAGTTCCAGGCCTCGCTAGATGCCTGAGTTTCTGTCAAAGTGGCTCCATTACATATGTGTCCCCCAGGGTCAGACTGCATTAGCTGACTCCTTTATTCCATACATGATGGACTAAGGAGTCGGCAGAGTGTGCTCCAAAACTGCATTCCTAAAGGATCTTTTCAGTGGCCGCAAGAACTTCAGCTCAATGCGGGGTGGGGGTTTAGGGGCTTTTTCTCTCTTTTGTATTTTTTTCCTTTTTTCTTTTATTTTTTCAGTATGTGGTAGAAAAATAAACCACAAAAATGTCTTTAAGGTCACGGAACAGTGACCTCATTGGCTGGGCTAATTTGATTGTGCCAGAACAATAGCACTGTACTCCTCTGCCAGCCAAGTGCATGCTAATTATGCGATTTGCCCTTGATAAGACCTTGGTGGGTCATTCAGCAGTTGTGATCTGTCACTGACTTCTAATCATGTATTATCGTCTGGGTGAGTCAGAATGGTACCCTAAGCTTTCTGTCTTTACAGCAATGTGGCACTCTAATTACCTTATGCCAAGTGGATATGCAGAGACTGAATTAAGTGATCACTGTGATTGCCTTCAAAATCTTCTCTTTATCCTTTGTGTTGCTTCTCTGCAATTTACATTTTAAGATGCCGAGAAGCTTTTGGTGAGACTGAAAATGCCACTCTAAAAAATAATGATTTTTTAATTTAAAAAGCATAACACTGAATTTCAGTCACAGCAATTCCTAGCAGTATTTAAATGCTGCTAAACAATATACCTCGATACAAATCTTCCTATAAACTTGTTGAAATTATAAGACGCCCTTTACCTTTTAATCTGCAGCCAAAAGAGGAACAAAAGGGAAGAAGCCTAATCTCTTTCTAAAGTTTTAACAATTCGTAACTGTTATTTAATAGGCAAAATTAATTAGAAAGTGCTTTTCCACATTAATGATGCCTGTGAAATGTACATGCCAATATAACAAATACTACAGATCAAGTGCAAAGCTTGAAAAGCTTCATGGCTGTGTTTGGCGTATTCGTTAACAGCAGTAAAGATGAGTTGACCCTCCAAGTCTTACAGATTCAGGCACTAATTTCTCACCTATGGATTAACTCATTTAGAGGCCATTCAAGGGATCTGGGGTGGGTTTGTGAGGAGAACCTCTGCATTTTGCCCAGTTCTTTACAAATCAGAGCTGCACTGTACTTCTCTATTGTTGCATAGCAACTCTCCAAAACTACAAAGCAATCTCATATGGTAAACCAGTCATATTAACATCTGTATTTGCCCAAAGAATGATCTAATGCCTCTTGCAATGAAAATGTGGCGATGTGTCTCTAGCTTAAATAAACAGTCATGATTTATCAAATTTGATAAGCTGCATTTGTCTGAATCATCCTTGAAAAGATGAACTCTGAAGTGCTCCTTGAAAGTTGTCATAAAACAGGCACAAAAAAATCCTCACGCCACTAAATTTATTGTACCACTAACAGAAAATAAGGATTTTCGAAGCTTTTCTCTATTGTATGTCAATATTGCAGGATAATTTCTTTTTTTTTTTCTTTTTTTTTTTTATATAGAAACAAACTGGGGGGGAAAAAAAAAGTCAATAAAAACCATAAAGGACAATTGAGAAAAAATTGCAAGCCTTATTTTCCTGGCATCACATGATGCGCAAGCAGCATTATTTGCTGAAACCTTGGTTTGTTTGGGGGTTTGGGGGGGGGAGAAAGGAGAGCGATAGAATAAGAGAGAAAAGCAGAGGGAGAGGCAGAGCGCCTAGAAATAAGATGCAGTCCCTGGGTGGCAAAACAAAAGAGCCCAAGAGGGGAAAAAAAAAGGGGGGGGGGGGGAGAAGCTGTAGAAAGTTGACACAGTCAAGAATAATGGCTAAATCTATCAAGTTTGATCAGGTCTGCTATAATGAATTGGAGCTTCATATTCCAAGCAGGGACAATGAAGACAGAAGTCAGGCTCTAGAAATGTGCTGCTCACTTTGTGCTTGGAATATGCAGCAGCCAGCAGGGAGCCACGAGATAATTACACAGTATTTGTGTGGTTCCAGGAAGCTTCCTGCGCAGGTTGAATGCCCGCGCTATATTAAAAGGCAGCACAGTGAAATGTTTTTAATGAATATTTTTGTCAGAGAAAGAAAAGGCATTTGAATGATTTTTGTGTATGCAGGGAACGAGAGGGGGAACATCACTGTCAAAATACAGGTACCTTTATTTATATTTACGCCATTATTTACCGTTTCAAGAGCCCAACGTCCTTTCAATAATACAAATCACAACACTAAGTTAATGTTATTTAGGGCTAATTGCACATGCAGTCCCCTAACTAATGTGTGCTGTTAGTATGTTTCCCTCAAATCCTGCATCAAACTGGCTTGAAACTACTCTTATTTTTATTTCCAGTAGGCACTGAAATGTTTAGACACATTTAATCAGAAAACTCAAAGAAGTAACACAGATGTTGATACTTACTATTCAGTAGCCCTTGGCAGTGATAGATCTAAACCACAAGAATACATTATTTCAGCACTCTGTAATTCTCACCTAACAGATGTGAATAATCCACTGAATTAAAAAACCCAGGCATGATACTCATAAATGCTCATTCTGCAGTGCAAGCAATCGTATTGATCAAAACCTAGACTTTGGTATAAAAGTTAATTTGAAAGGCTCTTTGCGGGTATGAGTTTCAGTATTATCTACACCAAAGCAAGCCCTTGGTTTGCTGCTTACAATTGAATCACTCCTGGTACGGCCGGACTGAGACAATTTGCTCTTACGTGCTACTGAGCATCCTTGTGCAAGATTAAATAAGGCCCTTACAAGTTTCCAGCACCATCCTCCACAAGAAACACAGGTACATGCACTCGCCTCCTGCTCTAGATCAGTGATGGTGACTCACAAGGGGTTTGGGGGATGAATTCTTCATTTCTAAACAAATACACCGTCAGGTTTAGAATGAAACTGTGATTCAATAGAGAGAAGCTCTCTGGCTGAAGGAGACTCAGCAACCCGCTGGTCTGGACCAGGGATTAGCATGGCCTTTCTGACTGCAGTGCCCCATCTCCTGCTACCCAAAATGCATGCCTAGATCTAGCCTCCTGGCTGCAAATACTGGGTGAGAGACAGACAGAAGGTTTTGTGGCTCTCTGAGATTGTTCTTAGGGATGCATTTTAATAGTATATTATTTGAGAATAAAAAAAGATAATTTCTGGATAACTTGGAAATGAGGAATGGGATCAAAAGGAGTCAGTTCTTTGGTGGTGACATTTCAGGTGCAGCAGGAAACAGAAGAGTTCCTCCACATCAGCACAGCATGAGAAGAGACAGCTTTTACCCATCTACCTTTTTACCTCTGTGCTTACAAAAAGGATAGTGAGTAGATGTGATAACAGACCTGAAAAAACAACAATAAAATAGGAAGATGGTCCATCTGAATTAGGTTATTGAAGAAAACAGCCTCATGGGTCAATATAACATAGGCAAAGAGGCTTGGGTTTTGCTGCTTTTTAAAGGACACTAGAAAATTGTTGAGCAATTCTGCTATTCCCACTGATCTTAAAATTCTACCTGTGAAGAAAGGTTGAAGTGCCCTGGGTCATATAATAGAATCCTTATGGCCACAAATTAATGCCCAGTGTAACTCCAGTTATCTCCCGTTTTGCCACTGGACTCAGATGCAGCTATAACTCGCACTTCTTTTTTTAAGAGAAAAGCCCCAAACCTTGAATTCCAAGGTGTGAAAATCGTTGCTCAGAAATTCTTTACACGCCCACTTTTTGCACAGGGCTTTTTTGTTGTTGTTTTTCAAGAGATCAGAATTAAGCTTCCCTGAACCACTGAGCACTTGGGCAACGTAGTCCTTGTCACCCGCGTGGACCGATTCTGCACCTTTAAACAGGAGATTTACCCTAGGCAGGAACAAACCCTGGTGCAGAAGGGAATAAAAAGGTTTCATGTACCCAACCTTTGTTTGTCTGCATTCCTATTTTAGCAATGCACACTGGTACATTTTCTCAGTGATCAAAGGTCTATGCTGGAAATAGCTCTTTCAGCTTGATCAGGGCTATATTTTTGCCAAGGATCAAATGCGACTCCCGCTCCACTCTTTGTCTACAGCAGCTCTAATTTAAAAGGAAGTCTTTCAGTTACGAGATGAAGAGGTAAACAGCTGTCACATTTGGAGCCCAAGTAAACATTATAACCTACATTCCATCCCCCTGAGCAAAAAATCCAGGAGAACTTCCTCCGCCGCAGAGGCAGCAATGGGAGCTAAGTGATGGCTCTCATTTTAGTTTTGGCAAGTCCCTAAAATGTCTGCAGCCCCAAATGCCTGAGCCCATCTCTTAGAGTGGAAGGGGAAGATAATAATGATTCCTTTGGACCTCTGGCTCTTGGAGGTTGCCTTTTGTGGTTAGAGCAAACAGTCGTAACTAATCAACCACGGCAACTCATGTTTGCTCAGCTTCAAATAGTTCACTTTACCAAATATGTTTTTAAGCCACTAAATATCTAACTAGAGCTTACAGCATAGTTAGCCATAGCTGAGCTTTCATACACCCATCACAGTACTTTGTGTATGCGGCTCATTTCTGTTTCACTGTTGTTATAAATAAGCTGAAAGAATAATAAACTCTTTGGGTCAGATTCTTGGTTTCGTTCCGCCTGTCCATTTAATTCCATGTAAGCCAGTGCATTACACCAGATTTACGGGACTCTGAGTGACAACAGAATTCACTCAGGGCGATGGAATCCACTTGGGTTTACACAAGTTTAAGCGAGAGCAGAATTTAGCCTCTAAAACAGGGAAAAGAAAGCTTAACACCCTCATTGCTCTACACAAGCTTCCCTTACGGTAGCCATATAAACTGGTTAATGTAGGCAGAGTTTCTTTTTGCATCTGTATATTAAACAGGTATTTTGCCAATATTTATATGCCCATATCCCTTGGTACAAGCAGAGCAGGGGATATCAACCATAGCTGTTAGTTCCATTGCATGAGATGAGCTTTGTATCAAAGGAAAAAAGGCTCCTCTCCATCTCACATGCTTTATTTTATTCAACCAGCTCTTTTTCACATTGTTATATCCAGTGAATATAGCACGGTTGGATTCAGAAGAGAACCTTAAGCGTTCTCATAATGCTTAGAAGCAATGGCTTCACACTGTATAATCTATCAAAGGTGTCAGATTTACAAAATGCAGATTTTCTGTCACATTTGGGCACTATAAGCACTGTATCTTTTCACTAAGGTGCTGACTGCTGTTTTAATGAGGCCCTTTGGTGGCTGTAAAAAACTGAAAGGAGAGGATTATAGGGGTTACCCTAGGTATTGTCTATTTGTCTTACAAATTTCACACTAACTACCAATTACATCGCCATAAACCTTTTGGCTACTTCAAGCTATATGCCATATAATACATAAAAAATACGCTATGTTAACCTCTTCCATATTATACGAGTAACTACAGCCACTGATGCAAGTAACATATCTAATGAAGCCAATAATGAGCCTCTTTAAAAGTAGTCTTGTTATAGGAATAATATTAGAGCAGTTCAGTTAAAGGCTAAGGGCCATTATGGCATGCTTCCGATGTTCTCTGGTCCCAGGTCTGAAAAGATGCTGACATGCTAATTCAGGCTCAAGAAAGGGCATTAATCTGACAACCTTCTACTTGTCATGCTTAATGGGACATCCTGCCTAGGTGAAATGAACCTGATGCATTCAGGTAAACATAATTTAATAAGGAGGAAAAAAAATAGAGAGAGAGAAATAGCTGTGGTCGGACATAACAGCAAGGGGAGTATTTACAGTCCAGTTTCAGTGAGGACAGCTGCGAGTGTTTGACTGAGAAGTGGGCAGTGCAAGAAGAGAAAAAGCCAAACAACACAGAATTTGCTTAAAACCCCACTGCTGAAATGTTAGCGCAGTTAAAGGAATACGTTAATTTGGAGGAGGAAGGGATGCGCTAACGTGAGGCTCAGAGCACTTGAGTGTAAAACAGAGATCTGAAGCTACATCGTCTGATATTTAAAAGGCAAGCATGAATGTCAGTGAGTAGCTGTAGATCCTCTTTTGGCTGTCATCAATCATAAGTCTAATAAGCCACCTAAAATGATGTCACAAGACAGAGAACAGAACAAACTGCAGTGGTTAGAGAAGCACGTGCCCTACTTGCAGCCTGGGTGGTAAAGGCAGGACCCATCTCCCAATCCCAAGAAAGCACCAGGGCCTACAAGGAAAACACCCCTGCACACACACGTTTTCTGGGCTGCTGGGTGCAAAGATGCTTATGGCCAAGTCTTAATATAGCGGGAGGTAAAATTACCAAGTACAAAAGAATAGTGCTACTTGGAAAAAAAATCAATTCCGTTTGATTCCTGAATTGAAGTCAGGTACCCAAGAAAACCAAACCCCCAGAATGGAGCCTTTCATGCAGCATGAGCAGGTCTTTATTTCCCCAGGATCTTTGCTGCCCCCAAAGCCAAAAGGTTGTGCTACACATTTTTGTGCGGTGTGAGAAAGCAGGATGGAACCATCAGATGCTCAAAGGGAATTAAACTACTACTGATGCTACTTGGTGATGGGAGTGAAAAGGGGGCTCCTGAGAAATCAGAAACCACCACACCACTGCAGAGGAAGGCTGTGTCCTCCATCTCTGTGTGGTTTCTAATGAACTACAGCTTTGTTTCTTCCATTTCTGTACAGCCCAAGCATCACCATAGCATCAAAAGCTCAGGGGGAAAAAACATGGAAGCTCTTTGGCTGTTGCTGGATTTTCTTTTCATCCAGAATTTGGGTCACCTATAACTGGGTGGTGAGCTCGTGGCACTTCGCTAGTATAACAGTGTTAAAAACCAGAGGATTAGGTAAACCTCAAAGTGTTGTATTTCTGGAACACTTGTGTTGCAGCTGTGTTGTGTTCCAGAAAGGGAACCGAATCCCTCCTTCTTCCAACAATTATTCCCTTTGCTATGCTTCCAGTTGCATAGGAAGCATAGTTGACAAGCAGAGCCCAAACTGCACTGGCTTCACACCCCTAAGAAGAAATCAAAACTTACCTTTTAATGAGCCAAAAAACAGGTCTGGAAAGAGCACTGTTCAATTGGGCCCTTACAGTCCTATACGTGCAGACGTTAATCTTGTTAAGCCTTGAAACACAGACTCCAAATAGGCCTTTGCTGCCTCACTGGCTCCCAATGCACCTTTTGACCATAAACATCTGGGTATTTTATCTAGGCTGATTTTTGCAAGCAGTTTACTCTAAAGCCACTAATACATGCTATTGCAATGGGGCTCAATGGTGCCTATTAGGTGCTGGTCATGCTGAGTGAGGGTGGGGATTGTGGAGACATATTGCACCACGGGGAGCTATAGGAGACACTCTGCTGCTGGAAGGCAGAAAACCTCCTGGAGCTCTCAGGTGCACAGAGGAGTGCACTTGCTATTAAATTATTTCACAGGGAGAGGCCTATTACCTATGAAAGCTGATCCTGCTCTTAAAGGCTACTGCAAAGGGACCATAACCCTCTTTAGGGGGAGGTGATGTGTCCAGAAGAATCAGTCCTGGGCTCCCAAGTGGCCAAGAACTACAGCGATAACAGGTACTTGTGTGAAACATATTTGTTGCGCAGTTTCCCATCCTGCAGAAGCCTGCCTCTGCCAAAGGATGGCCCAAAGAAATCAGGAGTTTAGAAGATCAACAAAACGCATCCCATTGCTCACACCGGCATCTTGTAAGAGATTTGGAAATAGAGCCCAAAGAGACACTCTGAGGACACCATGAAGTAGTAAAGGGATTTAACGCCGCACTGATTTACTCCCTTGTGAACTTTGGAACGAGCCTCAGTTACATTCTTACTCTCCTCTCATTTTGAAAATTCAGATGTTTATTCAGGTAACATTTCTACATAGGGTAAACCACATAAAGGAGTCCGGACAACAAGCTAAACCACAGCAATACATCTGCAGCAGCAGCACAGGTTGTGTTTTGGCAATCGCAGATCTGGCAGCAATGTGACACATGGGAGGTTTTCTTCAGGAAAAGTCTGATGGGTTTTTGTTTGGTTTTACCAAACAGAGGGTACTTTTCCTTAAAAAACAGGCAGATTTTTAGTTACCAGATATGGATACCTTGGTTTATGACTTCCATATCTTAGTTTCAATCTATTTTACCATTACGGGTGTACCAAAAGTATCTACAACCATCGCACGCCACATGGACCCTCCACATGCAGAGGCAGACACATTATATTACCGCAGGTGAAGGTACCTGCTGGTGAGAGCAGAATAACTTCTAAAGATGCTAAATCAGAAAATCCAACATTGTATTAATTAGGGCCTGGTTTGTAGTCAGACCAGGCCCAAACTGCAACCAGAGCACGACCAGTTGATCTGGTAAAACCACCTCAGACTTTACTACATGGCACAATCACCAACTATTTACACCAGAGCACCAGCTCTCATGAGCCTTCTTAGTAATACTAGCTAAGTGAGTTACAGGTTTTAGATCAGCAATTGAAACCAGAAGTGCCATTCCAACATCCTGTTCAGTTCCCCAGCACAACGAAGAGGACCAGATGCCATTCAATGAACTGGCCAGTAAGGACAAGTGAGAAAGACCAGAAGTCCATCGGAGCCTTATCATAGTTTCGTGTGCAAGGCATGCACTGAAGTGTCAACAGGCCTGGAAAAATCCCTTCTTACCGCTCTCATTCTGGAAGCATACTTGGAGATCCCTGCTCCCTGCTCCTCATGAGGCAGTAGGGACTTGTGGTGCAGGAAGTTTCCCCCTACTAGCTCATTCTGTATCTCGACATTTCACCCTAGCATGATAGACTTATAGAATCGTTAGGGTTGGAAAGGACCTTATGATCACCTAGTTCCAATCCACAGAGAGAGGCTTCATTGCTTTCAGAGCAAGAAAGGCTAGCAAGGATTAATCTGATTTCTAATAACAACAACAGCAGTGTGTGATCTGGCTGGGAGTTTGGTGGGTCTAAAACCAGGTGGAAGCTGTCACACTTCACAACACCCACGATTACATGAACCATATTGAGCTGCTGAAGTTTCATACATGAAACAGCAGAAGGGAAGTTATTTTTCAACTTCATTAGCTGTTACAGTACAGAAAGGCACGTGTTTCCTGGGCTGCCATCAGGTTAAAAATAGCCTTCGTTTTCAGGTCCCAGGTTTGCATATTGGTTTTTCAACTGCTTTTGCTTACAGAACCAGATGGATCTTGAAGATCACTGCACAGGAGCGTTACCCTATCTCCCTTTGAACTTTGAGAGGAAGAAAAAGAGTCAATGATAATCTCAGTACCTGGATTCAATGATTTTGAATGCATTCTCTCCAGAACAGTTTTGCACAAGTTCCCGGGGTGTTGCCAGGCTGCTCCCCCCACTTTTTAATTCCCCCCCATCCAAATAGGAACTGTCTTATTCTACATAAAGTTAGCTCTGCAGAGCTGGGTAAGATATGTCACCTTCGGCACCTGGATTAATAGTTTGGTTATGCACTCTGTTAAGTCTTTACTATAGATCAGCAAAACTGTGCTAGACAGACAATTCTTCAGAGCTAACATTTGAAGAGGGTGCCAAAGACAGCATCGCTTTGAGATCTCACTGAATTACCCAGATTAAAAACCAAACCAACCCAATGGAAACCAGAGAGATTTCTTTTTCCTCCTGCAGCTTTCCTCAGTAGCCCTGGCAATATAAAATGGTGGAAAAAGTTGGCAGGAATAAACACTTCCATGGAGTTTCTAAAGCTGCAATTAATGTTAATGAAGCTATACCTTATATGGCAAGGAGCTATACTATAAATTGGATAAGTAAGAAAAATGAAGAGCCACTGCGCTCTTCCGATATAGTACATCAGGGTATTGCCACTGTAAAGCTATCTTTATTTTAAGCCATTAAATAAAACAGTATAAATCTGCAAGCAGGTGTTTCGTGTTGCGGGAGTATTGGAAGTTGTAATGCAAACAACCTAATTTTAGCATCTATGTATAGTGTGAAGTAAATTTACTGATCACTGATGCATTGAGCGCAGGGAGGACACAATCAGCGGGAGCTTCCAGTAAGATTATCCTATTAAAGCAGGAAGCCTGTTAAGGAAGTAGGGGAAAGCAGGTGATGGAAGTGGGGGGGTTGCCAAGCAGGCATGGGCCCACTGTACATGTTAAGTTGTTGTTTTCTGCTCAGCTAAGCAGCAGAGAATTGATATGTTAGCAATGAAGTGCAATGACAATTAAATTGTAACTGACCTACATGTTACCATCATTATGCTTTCTCTTTTTTACTGCTTTCCCTCTTATTTAATCACACAGTATGGGGTTTTTATTAGGCTGTAATGTTAAAATCTTCATCCATTTAGCCATAAATGTTTGACTGGGTATCTATCAGACTTCCTTGCACTATACAAACAAAACCATTTTGCTGAATCATTGTTGACTTGTTTGTAGCCTAATTTAATGAGTGTAATAACTTACATTACTACCCAGTTAACATTTAGGAGCCCAGAAAAGACCTGCTAGCATGCAGCAAGCTACTGTATATGTTTTCTATTCATATCACTCCTCCTTGCAGTAAATTTCATACAATAATAATCACTTCTTGCAAGGCCAGCTTGGCTTTTCCTCAGCCCAGGTTGAGTGCTCCATGGCCAGTCTGCAATGCTAAATATCAACGGCCTCAAAATTTCAATGCAGTTTCAGCTCTCTAAGAGCCTTGGGTGCCATGGTTTAGTGTGAGGTGTCCCTGCCCATAGCAGGGGGTTGGAACTGGGTGATCTTAAGGCCCTTTCCAATCCTAACTATTCTATGATTCTATCAAGTAACGTCTTATGTAGCCATCAAAATATCCAGCATAGAAGCCTCAGCTCGTTACATCACACTCACGCAGGAAACCGAGTTATTACAGTATCATCTACCATCTACCTGGATTTGTGCAAAGCACTTACGCTGCCCTGCTTGACATCCTTTTCTCTAGGTTGGAAGGACATGGATTTGACAGATGGATCACTCTGGATAAGGAACTGAAGTTCAACAAGTCAAAGTACAAGGTCCTTGCACCTGGGTCAAGGCAATCCCAAACACAGGTTTGGGCACAGACTAGATGGAGCAGCCCCGAGGAGAAGGACTTGGGGGTGTTGGTCAATGAGAAGTTCCCCGTGACCCAGCTTCAGTGTGCACTTGAGCCCAGAACCCCCCACCATGTGCTGGGCTGCATCCCCAGAGCATGAGGAGCAGTTCAGGGAGGGGATCCTGTCCCTCTGCTGCTCTCCGGGCAGACCCCCCCTGCAGTCCTGATCCAGCTCTGGAGCAACAGCACAAGAGAGATGTGGAGCTGCTGGAGCGAGGCCAGAGGAGGCCACAGAGATGCTGCGAGGGCTGGAGCAGCTCTGCTCTGGAGCCAGGCTGAGAGAGCTGGGCTG